>JAJONR010010252.1:0-19779 GCA_029582245.1 Solanum etuberosum
ATTTTGCTATTTCCAATTTAGTTCTTTTTGGAACTCAAGGTGATACATCTAGTGACCTTAACACTTAAGAAATTTTAAATTCCTTGGTAAAATCCTACTCACAACGAAGGATGGTTCGAGTCTTAGCTCAAAAAATTTCTGGGGTGTTACATATTAAAGTTGAATTAGAAAAGAGAATTAAGCATGAATAAAAAACGTAACTAATGAAAGACCAGACAGTGATCTATAGAGTGAATCAAACTTGTATCAATAATGAATTAAACAAGTAATCTAATAGTAACAAATCAACCAAAAAACTGAAAAATAAACTAAATTTACATTAAAATTGTATTACACAATATTAAAGTTGAATTAGAATAGAGAATTAAGAATGAATGGAAAACGTAACTAACGAAAGATAAGATAATGATCTATAAACTGAATTAAACTTATATTATTCATGAATAAAACATATGTATTGTATGTGTCTTATAAATTATTTTGGTTTGTATCACTAAGAAAATAAATGATATTTGTAATATGCATTTAAAATGTATTGTACATGTATTAGAAGTGAATTACCTAAATTATGCTGGTTGATATCATTAAGAAGGGATAAGTCTGCAATATGTAATATAAATGCATTATTCACGATTTTAATACAATTCTAATACAACTATGAAATAATTCTAATTCAATTTTAATACAATTGCAATACAATTTATCACTAAGAAGGAGTGAAGTCTGCGATATATATTATAAATGTATTGTTCATTAATAAAATATGTATTATATATATCTTATAAATTATTCTGATTTGTATCACTAAGAAAAAGAGTGATGCCTACAATTTGTATTAAAAATGTATTGTGCGTGTATTATAAATGTATTAAGTGAGTTACCTAAATTATTCTTATCGGTATCACTAAGATGGGATATGTCTGCATTATGTATTATAAATGTATTATTCATGATTTTAATACAATTTTAATACAATTATGAAACAAATCTAATTCAATTATAATACAATTCTGAAAACTTTATCTTCTTCAAGCTTTAATCGAATATTTCACCTAAAATCAATTCTAAACTTAACCAATCCCCCTTAAAATTGAGATTAAAACTCCAAACGGTATTTCCAGTTATTTTTAAGAACAATCAATTTAAACTAATCATATATTCGTAAAATTCAAATAATGAATTCAAAGCTTAAAGATTTTGAATGACCATCAATGGTGAATCTTTGTTGTTATAGTTTTAGTGATTTGAAATTTCTGCTTGCGTCCACAATTTTGTACAATTTTTGAGTCTTTACATTCTTCTCTTCGTTGTTTTTGGGGTGAAAATGAAGAAATGAATAATTAAAAATAGTTATTTGGATGAAAATCGCAAGTGAGAAGCTTTGAAGAAAACTATTGCGCCAATTTCTGAAAATTTCTGTTATGGATTGTTGGGAGAGAATTCCGGATAAATTAATTGGAGAGGAGATCTGATTTTTGTGGACTGTATTTAAATGTGATTTTCTTTTTAAAAAAATTGTTATATATGGTTAAAAAAATTATGTTGCTATAAATGATAAATATTTTCTAAATATAGAATACTTAAGTGATTTGCCCTACAAGAAAACTAAAGTTGGGCTTTCGCTATTCTTTCAACAAAATCTAAAAAGAGGCCCAAATCAATCTCAGTTTGCTCAAAAAGATAAAGCTGGCCTGCAAAAATGTTAGTGCATATCGAATGTGTCTCTTGGCCATTGAACTATGACTTCTATCAAGACAAGATAACTAGTAGAGCAACTTTCATAAAGCACACTAACTAGTATAGGTGATAATTACTCAGTGTATCCATAATTTTAATAGTTACGTATTTTATCCAAGTTGTCTCTAGATACACTATATTTGCCAATATATATAACGTATTTGCCTGTAGATACAATGTATCTAACAAATGTATTTCTCCTCTCTCCTTTCTCCCTCCCTTGTCCCTCTACTTTTTTTGTATTTGTGTCTCACAATACATTTGTATTTTATAATTTTGTGTATCTGTGTACTCAATATCAAATATTCACTAATTTATTTAGTGAGACCTGTGTATATCAATTTCATCCAGTGTCAGTTTTATTTATCCAACATAAAAATGCATTGATGTAACCTGTGTATCTCTGCATAGTTACAAGTTGGTTTTGAGAGGCATTAATGTATTCAATATATCTGTGATGTATCTAATGTATCTATACGCAAATACATATATTTGGTATCAAATTTCTGATATACAGAGTGTATCTATGCATAAATAAATACTTAAAAAAAGGCAAAGACGAAAATATAATTATTTAGATACATGATTAGTGCATAAATACATGTGTCTGATGTAATGATGCCAAAACTAGTGACCCAAATTATCCAATATCAATTACATTGAAGAAAGAGGGAGGAGAGAGCAAGAGAAAGAAGGAAGAGAGCGAGGGGGAGAGAGAAAAAGAGGGAGAGAGCGAGCGAGAAAAAGGGAAGGAGAAAAAGCGAGAGATTATGTAATTAGGGTAATTAAAATATAATGTGATTTATATGGTAGGGTCATTTGTCTAATTAAGTATTATTTTTTTCTAAATAGTACTCCTCCTTGTAGTAACTAAGTGAGAGACTATTAACATGGGTTGTGGTGCACTTGGTGAGAGTGATTCACCCTTAACCAGAGGTCTTGGGTTCGAGCCCAGGGTATGGAGAAAATCTTGTTGGGAGCGCCACCCCCGAATGGGCCCTGTAATGCGCGATCCGAATTTAGTCAGAGCTCCAATGTGGACTCCAAACATCGGGTGGGAAACCAAAAAAAACCTAGTGAGAGACTTAAATTTTTTGTAAATTTGAATTTTATTTACTTTTTAAAATGCCGGAGGAAAACTATCACTACTTAAAATTTTAAAGAACAATAATTATATTATCAAAGTCGATTAATTTATTTCTTGTTTTTCGCAATTTATTTTCTTACACTAAACAAGCAAAAAACTAACGTTGAACATCAAAACTCAAATTTCAGCAAAAATACGTTTACCATGCTAATGACATCACAACTTGATTAGCATGATAAAACTTAAGATTAAGATGATAATAAAATGGATGTGACAGTATACAAATAATTATGGCATGGACCGACATGTTGTCATTTAATAACATAACTAACTAACCATACACAAGTGAACAACATTTATATTTAGTTCAGAATTGATTTGTACATTACAATTTACATCCTTAAATTTTACTCATTGATACATTCATTACCTGCCAACATAATTAAATAAGTTCTTGTAAGAGAGAAGCTATGCTTTTATTGCTGGAAAATCTAAAGGGAATTTCTCTATCATTATGAATTTAGAATAATAAATTTTAAGTAGATATTATAGGGTGTTTGGTACGACGGAAAATATATTTTTTTTACGAAAATGTTATCAATGAAAATAAGTAGGTTTTTGACTCGTGTTTGATCTAATATTTGGTAAGTAATCAAAAATATATTATCCCAAGAACATTTATATATAATCTAACAAAACACTTTAGAGGTGAAATGGTCAAGGAGTGTGGGTTGGAGCAGGGACGACTGCAGGGATAATGAGCTTGAAATGTCATTTGTAAAATTTGTTTCCCTTATTTCCGTTAGGAAAATCGCTTTCCTCGTTTTAGATATTCAAAAATTATACAGAAATTTTATAAGCTGCAATTCTTTATATATTAGTCTGATGGAATAATTATATCCTAAAATGTTGGACGCTAAAATTTAAATACTTTAACTCTTGAAAATTAAAATATGATAAATATTTTAAGACGGATAAATTACTTGACATGATTGGCAATAGCAGGATTGAAGAGCAATGTCATGAAAACATTAAGACAATTGTATTGAGAAAATGATGGTCCAACTAAATAGCATTCCTTGTGGATTATGGCATGTGGAGCTTTAAAATGGTGGGTCATTTTATGTGTGTCAATTTCAATAACTACTGAAGTTGAAACTATATATGGGAAACAGTTTAAAGCAAGTATTTCTTTATCCTTCGTGAGAGATAGCAAGTTCGAGTTTTGAGTTTGATATCGTTTTTGGTAGAAAAGTATTTTTTTATTTTTCATAAGAGATAGCAACTTCGAGTTTTGAGTTTGGTATCGTTTTTGGTAGAAAAGTATTTTTTTTATTCTTCATAAGAGATAGCAACTTCGAGTTTTGAGTTTGATATCGTTTTTGGTAGAAAATGCTTTATTTTTACAATGTAATTTTTTGTGTAAATTCAAATTTAGTTAAGCTTTAAAATAGATATGAGACACCAAATATCGAGGGGAAAACAAAAAATAATAATTTAGAAGTAATTAAGTAGGGGAATTAACAAAAGTTCATGCCTTTGTGGATTTTACTATGAATAATTATTATGAATACTCCATACTTCATATGTTTAATTATGACATGGATTTAATTTTAATTATTTTTTAAGTACATTGTTGACACCTAAATCATTCAACTACTTTGAAAAATATTTATTAAGCTAAAAACAAGTGAATCAATGGAACTAATTTTAAATAAGTTTGTTATAATTTCTTTGAATTTTTTAAGTTAACTTTTTAAATATATTTTTTTACTTTGGTACATAAATTGAATTAACCAGGACTTGGGCATAATATCAACTTGTCATATCTCTCTTTGTGGTTTAACCAAAAAAAAAAATTGTTTTAAAGATTCATTACTACCTTATAAATTTACTATAGTAATTTTCTTAATGGTACGAGGTCTTTTGAGAAAAATTGAGCAATCTTAGATTAAAAATAGATAATATTACACCATATTAAAAATATTTTTGGACTTAATTAGCCAATAATTGATATCAAAGTAAATGATTCAGCTAAAAGAGTATGAAGATGATAAAGTGATAAATGGGAGTCAATGACTTTACTTGTTTATGAATTGATTATTTACGAAAATTTACTTCATAAATATATATATATATAAAATGATTCAAATTTATCCTTCGTTAATAGTTGAGTCAGATTGTTATAAAGATACCATTTCCGCAGGATCTAGGGGTATGGCGGTAGTCCGCCAAGCCGTCCAGACTAGTGGTCATTTAATATCCTTATTCAAGAACAAGAACCAAAATACGCAAGATCATGTTATAGATTAATAGCTGTAGAGACTTCAGCTTTTGGAGTTTGCAATTTGGTGCAATATGCCCATATTGGCCGCACTTATAACATTTGATATCAGCAAGATCTCGCTTAGATCTATTCTTGGTAAAGCGGGTTGATTTACGAAAAGCTCTTTTAGCTTCTCGTTCTTCAAGCTTATACCTTCTTCCTCTTCTTTTCCTATAAGGTTTATCATCTGACTGTCTATGAGGTTTAGATCTTCTATTAGAAGTCGATGGTCCAGATACTCCAAATTGGGTACAAAAAGAACACAATGATAGAAATACAGAAAATATATTCTCTAATGCATATAATTAAAAAGAGATAAAACAATGGATACAAAAGGCAAAAGTGTTTATAAAGGTGATTGCTTTAAATGCAAAACAGCTTTGATTTTCAACTTTTTCTATTGGCAAATACTAGCATATATATAAAATAATAAAAATAAAATAAAAAGATGGATAATGATGAGACTTTGAGAGATGTTATAATAATCCAGAGAAAATTCCATTCTTCTTGGCATGTTTTGTCTCATACTATAACAACTTTTTGACCTTTGGGTAACAAAAAAGCAATTTTGGTTGAATTTTTGTGGTTTATGTAATTGAGGAAATTACAGTATTCATCATTAATGAAAATATAATTAAAGATGGTCAATTCTTGAATTAATTAAGAAAACTATATTCGAGGCAAAATGTTTATGTTTTGAAATTCTCTTCAAAATACTTCACACATGTCCAAACAAAATAAATAATGATTATTTTTTATGTGATACTCCTCCTCATCTCAAATTATGTCACACTTTTCTTTTCTTTTTAATCTGTCTTAAGAAAAAGTTACAAATTTATTATTAAAAATAAGTTAATTCCAAAAAAAATCTTTTGCCCTAAATGAAATTCTTTCTACATAAATTTCTATGATTTATTTTAAATTTTAAATTACAAAAAGTCTTCATTTAAAAAAAAAAAATTATCAAGTTAAATCGTATGTGTCACGTAAATTAACACGAAGGAATCATATATTTGACTTACTGCATTTTTCAGTTGCAGAAAGAGGGACTTCTTTTTTCTCGTAAACATTTAGTTTGTCAGTCATGCTCATGCGTAAGTGCCAAAGATTTTCATATGGTCAATTTTTCATTATGAAGTATGCCATAGTGATTCATGTCCACTGAATATAAAAGGACTCCTTTTTTCTTTTTGGTTTTTGGTCTTTTTACCGTTTTACTCCATAAAATACTTTAGAGAGGATTTTGAAAAACATATCGAGAGAGAATTAGATTTGATAAGATAATGTGGTAGATAAATAAGAACCAACCTTTTAGCCAGTTATAAATGTATAATTTAAACTTTTAATACAATTTTACAAAGATTTAATTTCGATCAAATAACGATTTCTAGCCAATTGTATTAGAGAGGGAGAGACAATTTCAAAAGACCTAAATGGTTGCTACGGATTTGGTGGGGGTGGGGCGAGGGTGTTTTTATTTGATTGTAATATTTTAATTTGACATAGAGTTTGAAAAAGTTAAAATAAAAATTGAAACTTGTGGTATTAAATTAAAGATATGTAGATTGTACCAAGATGTTCTTTGATCTTACGGAAGTAAACATGTCACGTGAAAAGTTAAAATTAATTAAAGAGTTGTCAAAAAAAAGATGTATTATTTTTAAACAGATTGAAAAAAGTAAGATAAATAAATTGAAATAAAAAAAATACTTATTTTTGTTCTTTTTTCCGTTTCTATGCTTAGTTCTTGATTTACATATTTATTATGATCAGACTCGTGGATAATGTGAAACTACATTTTTTCTTCATTTACATATTTATTATGATCAGACTCGTGAAAGTAAATAAAATGTGATTATCTCATTTAAAAAATATATGCAGCCAGAGAAAACAGATTTTTATTTAATTAATTTATCTTTTTTTAGGGAGAGTTTATTGATTGATGAAAAGTAAGTGACACCTATGGATTTAATTGATGCAGCCAAAGAAGATTCTACTTTTCTTTATTTTGTGTATGGAAAAGCAAAACAAACTTCTTTTTCAATCTTTTATTAGTATTCAAACCTTCTTGAATAATGTTGGACAACTAATTATGGGCATTACTTGAAATATAAGCTAACTTCAAAAGATGGATTATATAATTAAGCTGTCTCCAATGATTAAAAAGTATATCTTTCCATAGCTCTTTTTCTTATTTTTTCATTTAGTGTTTGATATTCGTATTGAAGCTCGATTAATTTAAATTCACGTCGTAGGACCCCATTTGAGGGGAAGCACTTTCTATCAAGAAATTTTTTCATATCCAAAGCTCGACTAATTTAAATTTGTGGCTTAAAGAAGCAATCATATCCGTTACACCACATTCGTCGATATCACATCGACAATTATTTAGTTAACTGAAGACATGATTTTTTGAAGCAATTTATCAAGGCTAGCAATATATAGGGTCACATTACAAACCTCTCAAGCCACTAGATACTTTATTATTGCCTCAAATATTATTTGGTCTTATATACCATCAGTGTAATTATTATTTAGAATTAATATGCATGTTGAGGTGTACGTGATATATTATGTCATCTAATTTAATTTTTTTAAAACATTATAAGTGAGAATATAGTATAAAAATTGCTTAATTTAAATTCACATCAAATTAACTTGGTAATTAAGATACAAATATCTTTGATGATAATTGATTTGAATTCATATTAAATTAAGATAACATTTATTTTGAAATGAAGAGAGCAGAAAACAAGAATGTAAATGGGGCATGCATTGTCCCTCCATATATATATATATATATATATGGTATGCCTAGTTGTTACGTAGGGCTACACCAATTTTGATTGCGTTTTTAGGCTATGAACTAATAAAACAGAAAAACAAGAAAAAGTGGGTTTGACATCATTTCAGTAGAATTATAGAAAAGAAGGGCTTCATGATGCACTAGACTTTTTAGTAAGAATCAATCTTCTTTACTTACTTAGTTCACATTTAATCATGTTTTATTGTAAAAATATAATAATTGACAGTCAAAAATTAGTTGTGTTTGGTCATGAAATGAATTAGAATCGTGTTTGAGTTTTTGTGTAAAATAACTTATTTTAAAAATAAAAATGACATTTAGAATCTAGTTGTATTTGGCTAGGAAATGAATTAGAGTTGTGTTTGAGTTTTTATGTATAATTTAAAGTGAAAAAAGTGAAACCAACTTTTGTTATTTTTGGGAAAAAAATGAAAACGGAATTTTCTGAAATTTTATGACCAAACTTGTTTTCTCCGGAAAAAGTTAAAAAATTTCATGGCTGAACACCCCATTATAGTGTTTAGTTAATGAGATGAGGTGAGATATCTCAAAATTAAATTTAAATCAAATAAAGTACAAATTTAATTCTGAATATTTTACATTGTCTTATCAAATATGGTGTTATTTTATTCCACCTCTCAAATAAGATAAATTAGTTCAAGAATTATAATTTCAAAACTATAATTTCAAAATAATATAATCTGCAAACTTAACGACACTTAAATTTAATGTTTAATTTTTTTTTCTTTTTGAACGAATATGTAATGGGCAAATATTGCACATAATTTTGTTGTCTGCACGCATTGCGTTGCATGCTAGTGTTATCCATACGCTTCTCTAGTTATTATTATTCTCTCTTTCTTTAATTTCTATTTTAATTTAGTGAAAAATGATTCATCTCATTTACTTTTTGGTTATAATTTGTTCACAAGTTTAATTATTATTCTAGAAATAGAATTTTTTTTCATATTGTGAATTAATGAAAAAATTGTGTTATACAATATGATTTTCTTATTTTATTTCCATAACCAGCTCATTAAAAAACTCATGATGGGAAACAGAATCTCATTAAAATACTGAAAAGTTTTTTAATATTATTTTTTTTGTATAAAAACACTAGTATTTGTATATTTCTTATTGATTGATCAATCAAAATATTTATGGGATAATCAACGAATATATTTTGGAACTTTCAATTAAAAAATAATAACTTTTAAATTGTGATAATAATACAGACATCCAATTACAGCCATGCACTAACAAAATTCCTTAATGTTGTATCATTATCAATTATCATATTTCAATATATAAAATGCTAGCTCAATCAAATTAATTATTTATTTATTTATTTATTTATGAATCTATCTATCTTTATGTGTATATTAAATAATACTTTATTTGTTGGGGTCCTTTGCTTACCCATGATTTCATGACGATCATGTGAATGAATAGCAAAGGTTTTAACTTATCAACCAAATGTTCCTTTTTCATTTTCAAGCAAAACATCATCGTCCAAAGATTTTTTGTTTCTTTCTTACGTTAGTTTGTGTCCTTTCTAGCACAAGAGAAAAGCAAAATAGCCTAAAAGAAAAATAGTAATACTAGCTTTTTAAGTGATCGAGAGAGAAGAGACTGAGATGACTCGAATATGTAATTAAAGAGAAGATGCACATATATTTTAGTGAAGAAGTGTGAGAAATTGACTATAATGGGTATTATAAGGAGAGATATAGGTAGATCAAAAAAGTCTTTGGGAGAAGTGATTAGATAAGACATAACTCATCTACATCTTACTGAGGACATGCATGACCTTAGATAATCTATAGAGGCCGAACATTAAGGTAGAAGGTTAATTAGTAGGTCGACCGCTGTCTAGTTTTCTTTTGATCATTATTGTTATTATTACTCTATCACTATCTTGTTCTTCAATTTTACCGTCCCCCTTTTCTTACTGACTTTCTGATAGCGTATTGAGAATCATATGCCAAAATACACCAAGACCTGGGCCCAAGTTCTGTCTTCTAGGAAATAGTAAAGATAAGATGACTCTGATCTTTACTTCTATGGAGCCGGATGTGAGCTTATCGCGCACCTACTGAACTTGTTCAAAAAGAGTCAATGAAAGTAGACACATCAATAGCAACAGACAATGAAGAAGAAATCCTTGCTCTTATATAAACCGCGAATTTAAAATTACTAAATAATTTTGAAAACTTGCCCAAATAAAAGATATATCATAATACTTTTACTCCAACTAGTTATCATCAAGCTCTAATTATACAAAAAGTGCATATGTGTTGAATTATTCTGTTATTTTTCTTCCGGATATACAAATCAATTCCCAATAAAGTTTTCCAACTCCATACTTTTAGTGTGAAGAACAATTCACTCCTTTATAGTTTGGCATGAGATATAAAGAATAATAATTTCAGAATAAAATATTTAATTTTGAGTTCAGTTAAGGATATAAATTAGTTTTGGAATTATTTATCTCATTATATTACGCTATAATGATGGAATAAGTTTTTTCATATTATCTAGTGAGATTACAGATCATATGATTAATTATCTCATTTTGTGGGATAATATATTAAAGAATAAAAAAGTCTCACATGAATAGTTAATGAGATAGGTGGATATATAAGGCTTGAACAATCTTTTTCTCTTTGAACTAGTTTTTGGGGTATGAATTAGGTCCAATACCTAATTTTATATAATATCAGAACATGACTCATCTCATCTAATATTGGACCCTCAAATTTATGAAATGAATTGTTTCTTTATAAGACTCGGATAATCCTTCTCTCTTTGAGCTAATTTTTGAGGATGTAAGTTAAACTCAAAATCTAATTTTACATAATTTTGTCCATCCCATTCCTCGTACCAAACAATCTCTTAGGGGCATTTTATCAGTAGAATAAGGGAATAATTCTGATGTAGAATTATTTTTCATATTTGGTTGGATTTTCAAATGTAGAATTAGCAATTTTGAAATTAATTTACATCATAATTCCGATATTATTTAGTTTCATATTGAAGATGGGATAATAGTTACAATGATAAAGATGTCCTTTTTTCCAAAGTCCTTGTACATTTTTTTCATCAACATTTACTCAACTTATTTTGTATATACTGTATACATTATACATGTTTTATATTATGTCCCTATTTTCAGTCCAATAAACCATATACTTCTCAATAAACAATATATCCTCTAAATAATTTCATTACTAATTACGTATTATAATTCTAAGATAACTATTTTTCAACCAAACGATTTCGCACAATATAATTAATTAATTATTTTAGTCACAACAAACATATGCAGCATTAAGTACCAATTCTCCTATCTGTTCCAGTTTTAGGTTTTTTGTTTAATCCTGCACATGGACTTCACTTTCATATTCCAAATTTATAGGTGAACTCATTTAATTTTCCCTTTCCCCCAAATAAACTACCATTCCATATTTAGCTTCTTAAAGATTTTGATGGACCATAATTTTCCTTTAATCTTTAATTTCCCCTTGATATTTGACACAAAATATGGGATTTCATTCTAATAATAACAATTTATCTTGATTAATATTACAATAATAACACATTCGATGTAATTCTTCAGGTAAAATATGAAAAAGGTAAAATATATGCATATTTTATATTTGTTTTTTCGAATAATTTATCTCAACTTTAACAAATGTAAGTACCATATTTATTGAGGAGCATATTTAAAAGACTTATTTTAAACCCTATTCCAAATATAAAGGACCTTTTTTGTTATTTTCTTTCCTTTGGTAGCCACTTTATGTTTTTCCTTGTTTCACTCTAAAAGACAATAAAATAAAAATTAGGGGTGTGTTTTATGGAGGAAAATATTTTTTTTGATCATTTTCAAGTTTCGATGGTTAAATTTTTGGAAAAAACCATTTTTTTTTTTAGAGAATTGATTCCTTAAAAATGAGAAAAATAACTTTATTTTGAAAAAAAATATACCACATATTATATTCACATTCATTTTGTCCTTCCACCCTCCAACACATCTGATCTTCACCACCATCACCCCGTAGCTCCCATCCCCACCCTTATTTTCACCACACATTCCATAATATTTATCTAAATTGTATATAAATATATGCTACTTACATATCAAATATAAATTATAAAATATTTTTCCAAAAGAAACATAATACATAGCAAATATTTTCATTCATATCGAACATATCCTAGATTAAAGTTAAATATGAGAATTATTTCAAACATAGTTAGCAAAAAAAGTAAGAAAAGACCAACTTAATTAAGTAAACATTGAAATTTGAATCTGTAACTTTGTTAACACTAAAACAAAATGATATTTTGGAATTAAACTAAAATCAACCCCTCCTTATCCTAAAAAAAATACTAATAATATAAACATATTTAAAGTGTTCATATTCAAATTTGCACAGTTTCCTTAGCACGTGATAGGCTCTCTATTTTTTTCCCTTCTGTACATAATATATGCTTTTTAAAAGATCCATGATTAAAAGGTTGAAAAGAAATTTGCCTGTGTAGGTTATTTCATAAAATGCAGCAAAATGACAAAAAATATATATATTAAAATCACTATCAGTCCTTCCAGCACCCCCCACGCCCCTCCTTATTTCTGAAATGAAATTTCAAAATAATATTTGCTTTTTGAAAATGATATATAGCCGCTCTATCATAATAATCACAGTCGCTAGTTGAATATATATCGATTATTTTAAGGTAGAGTGACTATTTTTGAAGCACCCTCGATTCAAATCTAGATATACAGAAAAAAAAAAATAGTGAAGTAAATATGACAACTAATAAGAAAAAAAATGTAATATTTACAAGAAAGCAATAAGAACATCAACACAATAATGTAGTAACTGAAACACAATAAACAAATGATAATACAAGAATACTACAAAAATATGCAGTAATTATGTATAAAAATATTTATATATATATATATATAAATCAATAAACAAAATGTATATATAACCTTTTTATTGTTATTTTGATGGAGCGACAACGACTATGTAGTAATTTCTCCGTCTCAATTCATGTGGCACAATTACAATATTGGGAGTTAATAAAAAATTGAATAAATTTAAAAATACTTCTTACATATTTTAAATTATTCATTAGTGTGATTTATAATACTTTTAATATAATTTTTAAATACATAAATTTTATTTAAGAAACTTACCGCTAATATATCAAAATTCACAAGTAAAATTTAAAAATTTAAAACTCAATTATATCACGTAAATTAAGGCGAGATGTATATAAATTAAAGGCATAGATTCCCCTTTGAACTTGTCCTGAAAAGTCAGTTACACGCTTAAACTATCATGGTGACCTATTACACATCTTTACTATTCAAAAGTGAATTTATTACCACCCTGAGATGTGTAACACCACTCTCACATTATGTGGTGTATTACACTCGCTACCACATCAGTGCTACGTCAGCGTCATGTCATAAATTATAATTTTTTTATTTTGTTTTCTTTGTTAATTAACTTTTCTTTTATTAACTATATTTTACTCTAATTAATGCCGAATTAATTATTTAAATTCTTTAATAATTATATCTTCTTCATCACTAAATCCCACCCATTTTCAATTTTCATTTCATCGGAAAATGATATCCGACCCCACCTCCACTATTGATTTTGTTCTTCACCACCACTATATCGCCTTCAATTCTTCTTCTTCTTTGTCACCCAACACCAAATATCACCACCACCATTATCAATGTCAATTTTTTCTTCTTCACCATCTTCAATTACCTATTTTAATTTCTGTCACCCGCCACCCATCACCACCAAACCCATAAAGTTGCTATCACCACCAAACCCAAAAATTGATTAACAACCAAAATTTCTTTAACAAAGTCAAAAAAATAAAAAAGATAGAAACAATCAACCGAAACTTTTCTAGATAAAATACAATTATTCACTAACAAATCTATGGGAATTAACCTAATTGCGAATAAAAAAAATTGTGCTTTTAGATTGTGATAAAAAAATAAAGAAGTTTAATAAAAATAAAGAACGAAAAAGAAGAAGACAAAGGGTGGGGTGTAAAGAAGAAGAGGTGTGGGGGTGGGGGTAGAAAAGAGGATTCTAAATTTTTTTTCAAACTGACGCGCCTATTTTTTATTTTATTTTATTTTTTTGATACATCAATTTTAGGGGGTAAAAAAATTCACTTTTGAATAGTATATATGGGTAATAGATCACTATAATAATTTAAGAGTGTAACTGACTTTTCAAAATAAGTTCAAGGGGAAATTTATGTCTTCTCTCTTTTATCAGTCAAAAAGAATCAAAAGCATGTGATGCCACCAAAATGGTGAAGTTCATTTGGCATACCATAACTTGAAAAAAAGTATATAATTTAACTAAGTGGTATATTTGTTACTCCCGTCCCAATTTACTATTGGGTGTGTTCGATACTCAAGCAAAATATTTTTCGGAAAATGTTATCTAATTTTTGAAAATAAATTCTTTTTAGGAAAATAAAAAACTTAAGAAACGAGAAAAATAATTTTTCTAATGAAAATATGAAAAAAAATTACACTAACATTATAGTGCTTCCATTCTCCAACACATCTCATCTCATCACACCCTATCCCCGTTCCCACTCCCATAATCCATCATCCCCGTCACCCCACACCTCCTACAATATTTATTTAAATTATATAAAAATATTTTTAGAATAATATTTATCACTTATCATTGAACATATAAAAATAAATATAAAACCTACTTATGTTCTTAGAAAATATTTTCAATTCATGGCGAAGAAAATTTGATCGTATTATCTATGGGTCATGTGGGTCAACCTGAATTCATATCTACAAAACACATGTAAATAGTTATGTATTATACATGCGTAATATTAAAAAATAAAAGGAAGAGATACAACTATCGAGATTCTTTCCGAAAAAGTTTTATCGCTTTAGAATTATAAAAAAAATTGTCTTAACAAAAATTCAACATACTTTCTTTTTGAAAAAAACTTTACAAACAGTTCTCTATTCTCCTCTCAAATTCTTGTGAAATGATTTTATTGAAGATCATTCTAAAAAAAAAGGCTTTTATAATAGCTAACATGATTATAAACTACGACTATTTTGATAATTTGTATTTTAGAAATATGTAATTGCACCATTAAATTAGTAAAACTTAACCAATCATCCAACAAATTGTGTGTTTCATTAAATTCACACAAATGATGTAAAGGTCCATGCATGTTTTATTTACCCAAAAAAGCTTCATAAGCTATTTCAAACAACCCCCGCCCCAAAAAAATAAAAATAAAATTTTGATGACATTTATTTTTCCTTTTAATTACTCTATATTCTTTTCAAACTTTTGTTCCCCACAAATCCTAAATCTTTTCACTTTTTTACCACAGCAAAATTTGGTTGTAATCTAAAGCGTATCTTGTCTTTCCTTTAAACAGTGTATTCCTTGTACTTTATAAACAATGCAACCCCATTTCCCTTTCAATTCTTAAAGCATACCCCACTTTAACACAACCCCTCTTCCTCCTTTGCTTCAAGCTCTGAACAATTTGCTCAAAGTTCAGAGCTTTATAGGGTACAAACTTCATACTGGTATGCTGCTTCACTTACCCTTTTTCATTTCTTGTTTTTTCATCCATTTCCATACATATTTCAGTTGTTTCAGTACCACAAAGTGGAAACTTGAAAGGGGGGAAAATGTGTGGTTTTTTCTGACTAAAGGGTGTTTAAAGATACAATTTTTATTGTGTTTTCTTGATTGTGCTGAAAAATGAGGGATTTCCCATCTTGTTTTGGTGAAAATGGGGTTCAAGTTGCTGATGCTTCTTGTTCAAGTGTTGTTGGTGTGAGTAAAACCCCACAGAATTTAGTAACCTGTGTTTATCAGTGTAAATTACTGGGGAAATCTTGTTTGATTACAGTTGTTTGGACTAAAAGTTTGATGGGTCAATGCCTTAGTGTTGAAATTGATGATATGTCTCATCAATGTCTTTGTAAAGTTGATGTAAAGACTTCTCTTTTCTCTAAAAGAAAAGGGTCTAGGTCTTTAGAAGTTAATGCTTGTAAAATTGACATCCATTGGGACTTTTCTCTGGCCAAATTTGGATCTGGGCCAGAGCCTGTTGAAGGTTACTATTTAGCAGTAGTGTGTAAAGGCCAGATGGTTTTGGCTATTGGGGATCTGAAGAAAGAAGCATTTAAGAAGAGTAATGCAACTTCCTCTCTTTCAAATGCAATGTTTATTTCCAAGAGGGAACACATATTTGGAAAGAGGGTATTTGGTACTAAGGCTCAATTTTGTTATACTGGTCCAATTCATGATATTACAATTGAGTGTGACTCTAGTGTCATTGATGATCCTTGCCTTTTGGTACGTATCGATTCGAAAACTGTAATGCAAGTGAAGCACTTGCGATGGAAGTTTCGCGGTAACTATACTGTTTTAATTGATGGACTCCCTGTTGAAGTGTTTTGGGATGTTCATAATTGGTTGTTCAGTAGCAATTTTGGGAATGCAGTGTTCATGTTTCAAACTTGTTTATCAGCTGAGAAGTTGTGGAATACAAAAACCTTGTCTGATCTCTCTGTGATGCCTTGGCCTTATACAGAGAGTACTTTGAGCAATTCAAAATCACCTGGTTTGGGTTTTTCTTTGGTTTTGTATGTTTGGAAGAACGATTAGTAGAGTGTTCTTCTAGTATTTCCCAAAAAAGATTGATTTTTTAAGATCTTGTTTGTGAAGTTGATTTGAGTTATTTCTAATGAATATACTTTTTTCTTGTTACTTCCTTTTCCATCTCTTCATGTGCTATGATTATTACTTGAATCTTACGTTTCGTTTTAATACTTTAAAGAGTCAATTTCTTTTGATTACTGGTTGTTATCTACTATTATGAATAATAATTGTGTCCATAAAGTGGGACTTTCCTTTGAGTATATGCAAACATCATTAGAGACAATCAAACTCATCATAATGGTAGTGTTTAACATCATAGCTTTGGATAAGTAAAGGTTCCATTTTTGTATGGTAAAATGTGAAATGTATAAGTAAATCTTCAGACTTTGCATGTAATATGTAAAATGATTCCCAAAAAACTGGATAAAACACAGGTAAGCAAGTCCTGTGGAGCTCCAAACTTAGAGGGTTTGTTTTATACATTGAATCATCCCCGTGGAAGCTGAGAACTCTTATGATAAACTACTTTGTTGCTGATTTTAAACTTCTTACTATAACTTGCTGTGAGATTAAGAACATGAAAACTGGGAACGTTGCATACTTCGGTACGTTGAGTACTAGTTGGTCTGCTATTAGATCTACAGATGCAAGAAATGATATTTGCTTTTGTCGGCTAAGTGCAGAGATTTGAAGGTATATACTCCTTTGAGGTACCACTGAAATGGAATGCTATCCGTAAACATAGATTTCACTGAAGTACATGCTTGAGTTGAGTAGTTGCATACATTTCTTGAAGGGAATTGCTATGCAATCTTGTGTTGGCGAACATATTTCACCATTCATTTCTTCGTTTTGTTAATTTCAATTCATTGGTGATTTTTGGGTGGAGATCATTTGTCACCAGCCATTTGGTTTTGTCCTCTGGCAATAATAACATAATTGAAGGTCTTCAGCTGTTCTAAGACGTTTTCTTTCCATGTGTTACCTCTATTCTGTGTGAGAAACTTAATGGTGAAGATGAGTCTTGAATCGTTGATCATTTCTACTCCAAACATTCAGCCATGAAGTATATGTAATTTTATATGCTGTCTCATTAACTTCTCTGATATGCAATTACATACAATTTGAGTATCTGGTGGATATGTTGTCTCTCTAACTGGTTTTGCTTGTATAGGCCTTTTAAGGATTTCTCATGGCCTCAGCAGTAAGTTTAGTTTGGAATATTTGAGCAGCTGCAGTTGATTTTTTTCATTTCCCCTTTCTTTTTGCTGTCTTTTAAGGTGGGGTTCATGGATTCGGACGAACCCACTAGCTTTTTCGTAGACCCTATATTTGTATTATAAAATTAATTAAATATATGTTTATCAACATGTGAACCCCCAAACAAAATTGATTCAGAACCCCCAAACTCCTAACCTTGGCTCCGCCTCTCCACCAACGTTGTCAAAGGTGCACTTAAGCCGTGAAGCAAGGCTCAAAACGTATTTGAGCGTTTCACTTTGCTTAATGTGCAGTTTAGCATCATCGTCAAGTTTCTTAAGGCATACTTTTCCATCAAACAATCGATATTTCACTTTATTCAGTTTTTTTAAATATCGTTTAAATATCTTTGCGCATGTGTTCATGCCTATAATTATTAGTATTGCACTAAATCTATATATTCTATATTTTTTCTCGCACATTTTATTTGCACTTGGCGCTTTTTGTTTTTGATAATACTGCTCAGCACTCATCCAATAATATACCTGGAGGATGACTTTTCCTGAACTTCTATTAAATCTTTGCACCTCCACTTATAAAAAGTTACACTTGTTTGTCTTGTCTCATTAGAAGTGCTGTGGTTTTAGACAGACAACTTTACATGAAAGATTTCTGCATTTGCACTTGCAAAAAAGAAGAAAAAAGGTATTTGACTCAGGAGATGTGCTCATACTTTCCATCTTAAAACAGAAGTTCAATTTCAAACTAATTGGAGTTAGTTCGTTGAACGCCATCATCGTATTTAAACTATTTTGGTGCTGGAGGTATTCCTCTGATCTTAAAATAGCCTAGCAGATAATTGTCTTCTGCGGCTTTCTCATCGCATTCGTAAACAAGGATCAATGCTTCAGCTTGGTCATCATGGACAGTAGTGAAAATCTGTTCTTTCCTTACTGGTGTTGTGGTGTTCTGATGAATAACTGGTACAAAGTCACTTCCATCAGCTTGAATGCCAATGCTTAAAGGAGTTGCTTGGATGGTTAACAGGTCCAAATTCCTAAATGGATCACTAATTCCCGAAGCTACTGCTCCTTCCAGCGCTGCACCACGTACAGCTGCCTCCAGCGGGTTCATTCCTGAATAAAGCTCTTGTCTTTTGCATATACTCATTACAATGTTCTGAACCTTTGGAATGTAGGAACAGCCACCAACAATTATGACATCATGCACATCTTCCGCTTCTAGTTTAGCAGCTTGCAAGCAACGTTTTATCAGAGCCTCACATTTCTCGAAGACTTCTTTGTTCACCTCTTCAAACTCTGCCCTCGTGAGAACCTTAGATAGTTTTGTTCCATTTCCCAAGTCGACATCAATCGGGACACTCATATCAAATGAGAGTAAGTGGATAGCATCCTGGGTGGCAACTCGAAGCAATCCCATTCTCTTTATTTCTTCAATTCCATGGCTTGAGAATAGATCATCCATGTTTGGTAAGAGGTGATGCATCAGATTTTGAAGTAGATCCTCACCTCCAACCGTGCTGCCAGCCAAGGCCTTGATCTGCGAAACACCACCTGCTGTAGCTGTTATAGCTACATCACAATACCCCGCACCCATATTGAATATAAGAGCTATCTTTTCACTTCCGCTACCCATATTTTCATGTCCAGACTGCTGTTGCTGCTGAGCATATAACAGAGCAACTGCAGTTGGTTCAGGCATCAATCTTAGAACATGAAGCCCTGCCATGGCACAGGCTCGTTCAATTCGGGTCAACTGGAATCGGCTAAATGATACCGGAACTGTCAAAACCACATTCCTCAGAGGACGATTCAGTTTAACTTCAGCCATAGCTCTTAGATCAACCAGAAAGATGGCAAGAACTTCTTCAGGCGTAGTGGACCTC
>JAJONR010010253.1:0-14030 GCA_029582245.1 Solanum etuberosum
GAATTTTGATTTTGTATTAATCATTGTAAAAAATGGTTCATGCCGATTTTATATCATTTATATATCGATTATTTTGGTATGAATTTTGTTTTGAATTACTCATTGTAAAAAATGGTTCATACCGATTATATCAATTATATAGACCCATTTGAATCCACAATTCATACAAAATATAATAAAACAATATATAGTCATTCTTTTGCAACCATGGTTCATACAAAAATATCAATCGAATATCAAGTATTTATATTCAAGTTTCATACCAACCCAATACAAATTTCATACAAATCATCTCACTTTTAATACATATTATAACACAATAGTCACCAATTATTCATACCAATATCATGCCAAATAGAATACCAAATTAATTCCAACATATAAATATTAATTATAATTTCCTATTTAGACAGTATACCAAATTCACATTACATTCAAACCAAAATTCATACCATAAAACATTATAGAATAGAGTATACACATTTCATACATTTTTTTGTGGCACACATTTCATAAATATATCCCTATAACATTATTACTATTTCATACAATGTCATTTAATTTATCAAGAAAGCAGTATACTCAAATCATTCAAATATAATTCCAAAATCGCACACACTCATTGTACAAACAGTATACAAATTTCAAATACATTTAATGTATTTCTTTTTTTAATCAGATATCTTAAATTAAAAAAAATTCATACTAAAATTTATTTCAGTATACAAAAATTTATACCAACATTTATTCAAGTTTCACAAAAATTATTATGTAATATGAAGAAACAAATGTTCATACAAAAAACATCACAATTTAAATCTATTATACACAACCAAAATCAGAAAATTTCATTTTCAGTTTCATTGTTCTTAATTATTTTTTTTACGTTTCAGTAGTATAAAAATACAAATAATAAATCGCAATGAATACTAACCAGAAGGATCCCATCTACCACCATGTTTTATTAATATCGATAAGAAGTCATCCATTACAACAAGATGAAGATTATTGAACCAAAACTATTTGAAACTATTGGTGAATGACACCAATTACAGAAATTTTTTTCGAGGAGAGAGAAAAGTTTGAACAAAAGAAGAAAATCTGGTTTTTGAAATACTTTTAACTGATTAGAGTAAAAAAGGAAAACAAATATTCCTATTTTGTTTTGAATCTCCTAAATTTATGGCAATTACTATTTATCATTAATGTATTCAAATTAATTACTATAACTATTTTCGTGTTTTACATATTATTATTTTTTAAAAATCATTTTTTATTATTATTCTAAAACTTTTTTTTTTAATAAACTGTTATAACCTGAAATTTTTTTATTGTTACAACTTGAAAGTTTTATTATACTGTCATAATTTGAAATTATTAGTCTTATATATGTCATTTATAAAATTTTCACATAATTATTTCAGTAAGACATAAATAGAATATATTTAAAAGAATTAAAGGATAAAATTAGTAAGAAAATTATTCCTATTCCTTAAATGTCTGGTAAAAGGAAAATAGTCAAAGTAATATGAGAAGGAGGGAGTAGTATTTAGATTTGCATGATTAATTGCCGAATAAAATTTAATATGAGAAAGTGGTCAAAGTATTTTGGATTTGCATGACTAAATGTAGAATAATTTAATGGTGGTGAAAAACGATGGAAAGGAAAATGACGGACGGCGTCGCTCTGCAAAAGCGATGTTATTTGCGACGGTGTCCGTTATTATTATTTTTATTAAAAACGACAGATAGTGACTCTAAGTCCGTCATTTATTTATTTTGGCGGATTTTGCACCAAATATATATATATATATATATATATATATATTATTTAATTATTTAATATAGGTTGGGTGACCGTCCGTCACTTTTAATAAAAATATATTTATGTAAATATTAATTAATTATGACACCGTGTGTCGTGTTTAACTAATTTTAATTTCTCAATTTTTTTAATATAAGAGACGGACGACGCTGCTTAGTCCGTCGCAATTTTGATCAAAATATTGGTTAAACATTTTAATAAAGCAAAAGACAACGTCACTTAGTCCGTCATTTTTTTAAAACTAGTTCTTGAACACAGGCGTTTCACGTGTATTCTATGCCAATTCGTACAAATTTCTTAAAATAATAGAGAAGAAAATAAAGAGATTGAGCGAATGCCAGAATTTCAAAAAATGACTAAGCAAAATAAGCCATATAATATAAATCAAATTCTGAAGATTGAAAACTCAAGCAAAGAACAACAAAGAACAAACGAGAACAAAAGTTTTAAGAGCAAAACAAAGGTCTAAGAAATTAATATAAAAAGAATATAGTTTTGTTTGAGAAAGTGCTAAGATTACATCAAATATTGAGTATTTTTTTTAAAAAAGCATACAATAATTTGACAATGACCCAAAGGCTAAAACTATTGATTTTATAGAAGGTAAAAGATTATGAAAATTTCTTTTAACCGATGGAAGCTAAAAAGAAGTAGAAAATAAGATTAATTTAAGATGATAATGAGTGAGTTAAAGGCACAAAATTAATGTATATTATTAAGATAAGTTATGAAAATGAAGAGGTGTAGTTATGAAGTTGATTTTAAATGAAAAAGAAATTTTTTAAAATAATTTTAAGAAAATAAATTAATAGGTATGGGGTATTTTTCGTAATTCAATTTTTGACTTAGATTTTTTCCACTTTTATTAATATATATGATGATATGATGTTTGACCAAAATAGCGACGGACTTCGCGATGTTGTCCGTTACTTTTATTAAAATATCTGGAAAACCAGATCTGGTTTTTTCATTTTCTCCCTTCCCTCTTTCTCTCGTCTCCTCTCTTCTTCTCTCT
The DNA here is from genome assembly GCA_029582245.1 of Solanum etuberosum. Classification (NCBI taxonomy): domain Eukaryota; kingdom Viridiplantae; phylum Streptophyta; class Magnoliopsida; order Solanales; family Solanaceae; genus Solanum; species Solanum etuberosum. The sequence continues at coordinate 2,841 of JAJONR010010253.1, forward strand.
AAATTGCCACCAGACGCCGCCGCCCTCCCCGCTGCTGCCGCCTCCCGTCCTGCTGTTGCCACCCTCACAGGTCCTGGAGCTGCCGCTGACCTCCCTACTGTGTCGTGACCCCGCTGCCCCTTCATCCTCTCTCTTCTCATTAAATTAAGGTTAGGGTAAGTTTTTTTCAATTCGAGTAATTTTTGATTTATCAGTTAGTTTATTCTATGTAGTTTGTTGAATCTTTTGAAGTTGAACTTAGAATTTTTTTTTGTTTGTATAAATTTTGACATAACTTTAGAACTAATTAATTAGAAATTAAAACTTCATGTTTTCATGAACTTGAATTTTAGGATTTTGAACTTTAGTTACTTGAAATTTGAAAATTTTGTACTCTAACTTAGAATAATTTAACTTGAATGTCATGAACTTATAACTTAATTATAACTTGTAGTTACAACTTAGAACTTAATTATAACTTGAATTTAGAACTTAAACTTAGAACTTGAAAACTTGTTGAATTGTAGTCCTGATGAACTAAGTACGCTAATTAGAGTTTAGAAATCTTGAATTGTATAGGATTTATTTGAAATTAAGTTGTGAATTTAATTTAGAAATTTTGAACTTAGGTTTGAACTTTAGAAATCTTGATGAATTGTAGTCTTTATAAAGTAATTAAGCTTAAACTTTAGAAATCTTAAATTATTGTAGAATTTATGAACTTAGGTGTTGAACGTTAGAGATTTTGATGAAATGTAGTCTTTATGAACTAATTAAGTTTTAAACTTTAGAAATCTTGAATTATTGTAGGATTTATGAAATTTTAGGTTGTGAACTTTAGAAATCTTGAATTGTAGAATTTATGAACTTAGGTTGTGAGCTTTAGCAATCTTGATGAATTGTAGTCTTTATGATCTAATTATGCTTAAACTTTAGAAATGTTGAATTATTAATTGTAGGATTTATATATGAACTTTAGGTTGTGAACTTTAGAAATATATATTGAATTGTAGAATTTATGAACTTAGGTTGTGAACGTTAAATTTTTTGATGAAATGTAGTCTTTATGAGCTAATTAAGTTTAAACTTAAGAAATCTTGAATTATTGTAGGATTTATGAACTTTATAAATCTTGAATTGTAGAAGGTATGAACTTAGGTTGTGAACTTTAGTAATCTTGATGAATTCTAGTCTTTATGAACGAATTAAGCTTAAACTATTGAAATGTTGAATTATTAACTGTAGGATTTATATATGAACTTTAAGTTGTGAACTTTAGAAATATATATTGAATTTTAGAATTTATGAGCTTAGTTGGTAAACAGTAGAAATCTTGATGAAATGTAGTCTTTATGAACTAATGAAGCTTGAATTTTGTTGATCTTGAAATGTTGTATTAACGAACTTAGGTATATAAATTAACTAAATATATATAAGTAATTACAAATATAATTATTAAGTAATAATAAATATATATTGACAATATAAATTAGTTTAATCTAGTTAAATTATTAATAAATTTAATTTATAATTGACAATATATATTTTTATAGATGGATCATCATTTGTGGATGTATAACATGCATTATAAAACTGGTGCAGTGGTTTGAAACCTGAGTTTATTGACGGTGTAAGAAGGTTTATTGATCATGCACTAACACTTGATATTTTAAAGAATAATGGATTGATTAGATGTCCTTATAGTGCATGTAGGTGCTTGAAATATTTTAATCCAGATACACTTATGGTTCATTTGTGTCGTAATAGATTTAAGCCTAGATATTTTGTATGGATTGATCATGAAGAAATAGATGGATTGAATGACATGTTTTATAATTTGCTGCCCATGGATGAATATAGTATTCTTGCACCACATGGCCAAATTAGGGTTGAACATGAAAGGGTTCCACATGATAAGGTTCAACATGATACATTTCAACATGATAGAGTTCATGAAATGGTCAATGATGCTTTTGGGATTCAAGGTGGGATGAAACCCGAACAATATTTTGATGAAGCTCCTAATGAAGAAGCAAGATGTTTCTACGAATAATTAGAAGAGGCTAGTTGTCCACTATGTGAAGGGAGTCCGCATTCTGCCTTGTTAGTTGCAGTTAAATTAATGAATATTAAATTAGATTGGAGTGTTCCTCATGTGACTATGGACTCAATTGTTGATCTTTTGAGTGAACTAGTTAATTCAGAGTTTAACTTACCTAAGAATTTCTATCAGACAAAGAGATTGGTTTCCAAGTTAGGATTATCGTATGATAGAATTCATTGTTGTGTTAATAGTTGCATGTTGCTCTACAAGATTGGTAGTGAATTATAAAATAAATTTTTTTTAAGCTCGAATCTTGAATGTTGATCTTTCAATTTTTTTTTAAAAAAAGAAGAATGTTGGTCTTTCTTCAACCAGGTTTTAACCCTAATGGGCAGGGTCTTCCTTTTCTTAAGAATAAAATAGTTAAAATGGGTTTGGCATTGGCCATTGCCCTATTTTATTAGAAATAATTACAAAAGAGGGGGACATAGAACAAAAAACCTCCCTAAGTAACACCAAAAAACTAGAAGAGATTACATATATAAAACTAGAGTAAATTTGCACATGATAAGGTTAAGAAGGTTAACAAGTGATCTTTGAAATTTAAAAAAAAACAATTTTTTATAAATATTTTTATAAGGCTGTTCATCATAAGTTAATTTGGACTACATATATGTAAAATTTTTTGATTGGCTAAATTGAGCGAATTGTGTTTTCATGGACTACTTTTTGTATCCATATTTTGTCCTACACAATATCTATGAATAGTTCCTTAGGAAAGAAACATATTGTTCTTGAGGAGCTTGACCTTTCCCAGGGAAAAAATCATGGTGGATTGAAGCACCATCCTGCTTTTAATCTTCTCAACAGTCTTTTTTGAGTTTCCGATGAGGTTTTTGTTATGATTGAAATAATCAAATGTCAGGCGAAAACTAGCAAAGCAAATCTTTTCCTATAAGAGAAAGAGCTAGCCAAATATGAAAAAATTGTGTTAGGAAAATTTGCTTGTAGATTCATTGGCTAAATGAAGTTCAATAATAATCAGGAAGGCACTTTTTCTTCTCCCTTCAGTTTTGTGGTAGTCTACTAAAAGTTGCTTAAGGTGCTTGCGGATTTAGTTCTATACTGAACAAGTAAAAATGGATGGAATGAGTACTGTATTTCTCTTTTCCTTTTAAAGTATAAAATATATTCTTTTTCCTACTTCCTTCCTCCCATATTATTTTTTCACATTACTTAAAGCATTTGTCCTAAATTATCTGACATTCACACTTTGATTCGTGAGCAACTTCACGAGAACATTGTGAAAGGGGGAAATGGTTATAAAATCAAGATAGAATTACTTAAAATTGTTCCTTCGCCCTTAAAATTAAATAATTGTTTCAATAAGACATAAATAGAATAATGTAAAAGAATTAAAGGATAAAGTTAGTAAATACTTTATTCTAAATCCTTAAATGGCTGGTAAAGGGAAAAGTATTCAAAGTAAATGAGAAGGAGGAAGTAGTATTTAAATTTGCATGACTAATTGTAGAATAAAATTTAATATGAGAAATGTAGTCAAAGTATTTTAATTTGCATGACTAAAAGTAGAATAAAATTTAATGATGGTAAAATGATGAACTTTTTGCTTGTCTATTTAAGGAAGCAAATTGCTGGTTGAATCCCTCCTCATTTCTTTTGGTTGAATCCCTCCTCATTTCTTTTCATCAGCCCTACTACTATGGATGGTTGTGTGGCTAATTCCCCTGAAGATATAGTGAAGGAGATTTTGTTGAGGTGTCCTGTGAAGTCGTTGTTGAGATTCAAATGCGCCTGGAAGAATTGGTGCGCTCTTATCAAAACCCCTGAATTTGTTCAACAACACTTGAAAAATCGTAGCCCTCGTAGCCCCCCACAACTCTTGATTTATGATAATGGTGACATTGATGATGATGATGACCTTTCCATAACCTTGATTTCCGAAGAACATCCGCGAAGGTTCATAGGTATGAAACAACTCTTCGGTTCTGTGGATGGCTTGTTTTTTATGGTTGGAGAGATTGATCGTGAAGTTTCATGTGCATTATGGAATCCTGCAACTAGGGAGGTGAGACCCCTCCGTCTCCCTATCCCAGTAGCCACAATCCATGATGCCCCGGTGTTTGGGTTTGGATTGGACCCCTTGACTTATGACTATAAAGTAGTTTACTTTCACATTAATAATTTGTGTGAACATTATGCATCAGTCTATCATGTTCTAGGGACTTGTGGAGAATTTTCAAACCTAAAATCCCCTACTTTATAGAATTGAAACACACATTTGGTACTGCTTATTTGAATGGAGCTTATTACTGGCTACTAACTGGGGGCCGCCATAGTAATTACACCATTCTTTTGTTCGACTTTGGAAGTGAAATGTTTAAAGAGATTGAAGGGCCAGATCATCAATCTGTTGATACTAACATGTTGGGTTTGATGTCGGTTGATAGTTCCATTGCCATCTTGAACTTGAACCCACGTACTATGTTTGCTTATGATATATGGGCAATGATCCAACCAGGTGTATGAAACAAACTTGTTACCTTTCAATGCTTCTTTAAGATTAAGTCTTGTTATGATAGCTCTCTCATTTGTGCAACTAAAGATTCTCAACTGGTCTCCTATGATGTTCGGACTAACAAGACGAGGCATCTTGGATTTCAACATCCGGGCTTGAGAAAAGATGCAGAGTATGATGGCGGTTGTGGAGCTTTTTATTATAAGGAGAGCTTAGTGAAAATTAAACGACGAGAGAATGAAGATCAGGACCATTAATCGATCTGTACTTTTTAATTTTGATACCATGCATGTTCTTGTTATAAATTTATAATAGATATTTTATCGTTTCATTAATCATTTTGGATCAATATTTTCTTGCATTCCTTTTATGAAGTACTGGGGTTGAACCCATCAAAAACTATATATGCAACTTTTTTTCCTTCAATTTGAGTATTTAAACTCTCATTAATTAATAACTCCTTTAATTTTAGGTATATTTCTTCTAAACCTATAATTAAGAGAACCATTACTTGGCTAAAGCAAAATTGTCATTTGATTTTACACAGCCGGGAAAAACAACAAGAGTTTAACTAATATCCCTTGAGTCTAGCGGCATTTTATTAATAATAAAATAAAATTCTCAACGTGGAAAAGTACAAGCAAGGGGGGCTATAGGTCTTACCTTATCAATCCTAATGAGGTAACAAATCTCTACTAATTAACAAGCATGGAGAAAATAAGAACTAGAGAAAACTAAGTATTCTATGATCATCACAGAGTTTATTTTACACTCTATGATGATATGACAAATGAGGATACTTAAATAATGCAAAAATTCAAACGTCAAGAAGAAGGTTGAGTTATCAGCCTTAAACTTCCTTTATATATGTATGAACTAAAAAAGATAGTGTGCCCATCTAGAGTGACCTAAAGTGAGTTCTCTTCTAATATCGTATACATTAAATTTTTTTCTTATCAAAATATAGAGATGGAGAAGTTATTTGGTTATTCTATGATTGTTGATTTTTAAGAGTAAGAAACTAATTAAAAATAAGGCATATTACATAAATTAAATACTTAACTTGACTTCAAATTATAACTCTGACATTTAACTTCGTCAGTGCACAACTAGGCACTTTAACTATTCAAAACTTAAACAAAAAAACACTCGAACCCTACCAGGCAAAGTGCATGAAATACACCCAAGTTTTGCGCGTCAGATGTAAATTTCAAGGGCCCAACAGTTCAACAATTTTTCCTCTTTTTTGCATTATTTGCTGCTCATTGCTAAATGCAAGTGTCATTTAATTAATTTTTTTTGTTATTGTGAAAAAAAAACTATAATGAAGTAGTTCTTTTTTTGCCTATATCTATTGTAAGCAATGTGGGGTGAGTATACACTTATAAAAAACAAATGCGATTTAAGTCCGAAGACTCTCAATCAATGACTCTTATCCACACTTAGGGGACTTCTTACATTTTCCCTTAGGTATTCAAACTTTGACAAATATCTCTGAAAAATTCATTTACAATTTATCAAATAATTTAAGTGCACCATTTTACTTAGTAATTTTTAGCATTCTATGTTTATTGTTTGGCCTCCAAAAATTTGTAATTGTAATTTGCTACTTACTAGGACAATCATAATTCACAAAGCATCCTTTTTTTTCATTAAGTTTTTGACAACTTAAAGCACAAATACACTTCAAACTAAAGAAAACAAGGAAAAGTTCATTATGTCTTCCATATCTACAGGTTGTTTTGAAACAATTTTGCAACCAAAGCATTAGTTTCCTCTAGTGATTCTCATATTGGCTTGAGCATCTGACCAACATTACACATTTTTTTTTGTATAGTGGTAACCATTCAAGTATATAAAATCTCAGCACATATTTTGTACAATTTTTCCTTCGATTTGAAGTCAAGGAGCATGAAATATAGAAACTTAGATTAGGGTTTTTTTCAGAAGAAAGAGGAGAAGTGCTAGTGATTTTTTTTTTCCTAAAAATGAATTTGTTTTCACATTCACCTTATTCTATATTATAATTTGTTTTTATTATTTTTAAAAATCTATGTGTATTTATTTTAGTCAGTTGGCAGCAAATGAGTGGTTCACTTATCCATGTTGGAACATTTGTATATCATGCATTTTGCCTGAAATATTTGAGTGTTCTTTTGTTTATTTTGGATAATTAAAGTGCATGTGCACTATCAAAGTTAAAGGTTAAAACTATAATTTAAAGCCAAGTTAAGGGTCATGTTTATTTATTATGCATACAAATAATTATTCAGCCTTAAAAAAATTATCACCAATATTTATCATAAGGCCAAGAAATTTCTTCCATCACACTTTCAAAATTAACCGTCGAAAGTTTTATGTGATCTCTACCTTAGTAATTTGTACCGTCGTGGTACCCGAGTCAACCATATAGATATTTCATATCATGTGCGGTACCCAAGTCAATCGTCAGTATGTATCAGGTGTGATACCCAAGCCAACCATGAGAATATCTAGTCATGCCATGTGTGGTATCCGATCTAACCAACAATAACACATCACAATCACAATTAACAGAAATCACACTTGTACACCCAAGTAAAAAGATTGATTATTGTTTACATCCCTACTTTATTCAAATAGGGCGAAACGTCGTGGTAACTCAAAAAATAAACAATTAACTCAATTTTAAAAGAATAAATGAATTTTAAAGGAGTCACCACTTAATTTTAGGAAAAACTAGGAAATCAATTAATAAATTAACCTAAAAGAATGTCTACGAAACCAATAGATTCTAGTTAAGGGGTTCAAGTGATTTCGAAGGGAAGGTGTTAGGCATCCTTCAAAATCCACAATTGTGGATCCCGACTGAATTCATTTTTTCAAATTGAGGAGAAAATAACAATAATGTACAAGTATAATAAACATGCAATATACACAAGCAAAAAAATAAAATAATAATATGAGAAACGGCCTGAGGTTTGCCTAACATCGATATAAAAAATAATAAATAAATAGTATAATTCGAACTCCATTCGAATAGCTTCAATGAGAAGCAACTCTGTGTACCTGTAAAGACACTTAGTAAAAGTGTTAGAAATAAATTAAAATGAATAAATCAAATAATAACTTAAAAATAAAAACACGTCTTATTAACACGAGAGGCCTTGGAAATCGACGGTAATTTCTTCATCGGCCAATTTTAATATAAAATATATATAAACTTAAACTAAAATTTTCATCTTTTAACATCGGGGAGGCCTCAAAACCCGACGGAGAGATTTTTTCATTGGCCAATTTTAACCTATCCAATAATAAACTAACAAACTGATTAAGATGAAAAATGGTCCAAAGTAAATATAACCTTAACAGTGACCTCGCAAATATTTACCGAATTAGAAATAAATTGCCTAAACAAAGTAATAGTAACTATAAAAAACTCAATATCAACAACAGACAATATATAAAGAGAAGGAAGATTAAAGCGACATTGATGATAACAAAAAAACAAAGACAGTAGCAAATAACAATACTTAAATCAACAAAATTTATCTATCAACTAAACTATAAGGAATAAGTAATAATAAATAAAATAATAAAGTTAACTATACGACAATGCATTAATTAAAAGCAAATGGGTTATTACTGATGATCAGGTGAGGAAAAATAAATAAAAGGCAATTATAACAATTCAACTTTTGACAAAGAGTAGTAACCAAGAACAAACATTGATGTTGCCGGAGTTGAGCCTTTTCCGGCCAAATTTGTGAAATAAAACAATGTAAACGACTAAATATGAACAGACCCATCAATAAATAAGCATGAATAAATTCAAACTGTAGTAAAATAAAAAGAGAGAAGAAGAAGGATTGATACCATAGTGAAAGAAGAGTGACGGGGAGGGTTCGGTCTTGCTTGTCGGAGCTACGGAGGTCGGTGTTTTACTGGTTGTGTTTGGTTGTTCGCGGAGCTTGAAGCTCGCAGTGATCGGGTAGGTCTGGTTCTGGGTTTTGTTGTTTTTCGCTGGTGGATTCCGATAGGGTCGAGATCTGACGGTTACGAGCTCGTTGGCTCGTTGCTGGTTGTTGTTCGCGAGCTTTGGAGCTCGCCAGCGTTGGAGTTTCGCCCGGAATAGGTGGGAAAAAGGTGGGGTGTGGCTGTTTCGTTGGTGGTCTGGGGGCCGTTTGGAGGTGGATTTGTTGAGGAAAACAGAGAGGCAGTGGTGGAGTTTGGTTGTGATGTTGGCCGGAAAAAATGGGGTTGTTTTGGGACTGGTTTTGTGGGTGAGGGACTGTTTGGCAAGAAACAATGGAGAAAAGTGGAGAAATGAGCTGGGTTTCACCGGAAAACGGAAAAGGAGTTTTGGATTGCCGGAACTTCATCAGATTTCGGGGTGGTGGCAGCTGAAAAACTAATGACTAGTGAAACCCTTTTGTGGATAAAAATCTAAAAATTTCCAATCCTAATTTAAAAATATTCACAATCCCTAACTTAATGACCAAGAAATAACTTAAATAGTAAATAAAAAACCACATATAGTACAATACCATTATCTTAAAACCGTGGGCCAAAACCACTAGTTAATAAAATATTTGTGTATGAAATCTTATCCATATTTGAATGAATTTCTAGACTGTGTAAAATATCAAAATGAATATTAACAAATGTAACGAATAAAACGAATTTTTAAAAATGTAATGAACGTAACCACTGGCATGTAAAAAAATACAATTTAACAGAAATAATGATTTAATCAAAATGAAAAAATATTTGAACATAGTCAACCGGTTGTGACAAAAAATAATGTAACTAAAATTAGCTGATAAAAAATTCTGAAATTTTGACAAATAATGATAAATATTGATAAACTTATTTAAAATTATAAAACATGTATTTTGAACTATTGAATAAATAAACTTAAATTTTATGAATTTTGAAAATGTTAGGCCAAAATTGGGTGTCAACAATTATTACATACGATTGACAACAATTAATATTTCAATTCATACTCATTTAATTTTGTAACATCCTGCCTTAGAAAGAACTAAATTTAGAAAAAACTAATTTGGAAAGAGCCAACTTTAGAATTTTGCAAGTTATGCTTAAGTTGTGAGTTTTGGGTCAATTTCAAACAACCATAACTTTCAGTACATGATGAGTTAGGTGACCCATAAGATATCAAATGAAAGATCTTTGAATTCTCTTTCCAACGCCACCAAGTTTGTTAAATTTTGAGTTTGGATGAGGGAGAAATGTCCGTTTGAAGTCAGTCTGTCCAGTTAAGGAAAATTACCCGAATAATGAGGGGTATTTTGGTCTTTTCCTTACCCCATCAGCTTTAAATGTTTTTGGTAATATTTTAGGGGTCTAAACTGATTTGGGTCAGTTTTCACAATCCTAAAATACGCTTAGGATTTTGAGAGGAGTTCAAGAAAAGGAAAAGAGGAGAAAAAGAAGAACGATCAAGGTTCTTGCGAATCAACGATTTATTTCGCCAAATTAAGGTATGTAAGCTCTCATAGTGTTGGGTTCTTTCACCCACACGTCACTCATGTGATTTTAAATCCGTAATTTTGTTCTTGAAGTTGAATGATTTGAGTTCTTGATGAGTTTCTTGAAGTTTCGTTCTTAAATCGTTAATGATGAGTTTGATGAGTTCTTGAGATGAATGCTAGAAGTTTGAGGCTTGTTTTTGAGTAGATTTTCGTGTACTTATGTTGGGTATTCAAATCTAAGTGAGTTGGGAAGAAACCATTCGATTCTAGGCGAATTAGGGCAAAAAATTGAAGAAGAAAATTCGTCGGAATATTCTGGGGAGGAGCTGGGGCGGCGCGCCCAGATGCGCTAGGGGGCTGGGGCGGCGTGCCAGCAGTGCGCCAAGAATGAGTCTCTGAAGTTGAGGGGCTGGCGCCCCGCGCCAGCAGTGCGCCAGGGTCACCTGCCTCCACCCTTTTTTCATCGTTTTCTTCGTCTAAGTGCTTTTAAAGTGTACCTTTACTCCTTTTTGATTCTAACTACTCTAATCTACATCTAAATATCGAGAGATCCTTCATAACATGAATCATAACCCTTGAATTCATAATTCAAATTCAAGGTAGAGTTAAGAGTAAAGTCTTGAGAGTTCGTTTGAGTCATTTTGAGAAGTCTTTTACAATCTTTTATTACTTGTTTTAAGACTTGAGTACTTGAGTTTGAGGATGAGGAGAGTTGATGTAACACCCCAGAAATTTTTTGAGCTAAGACTCGAACCATCCTTCATTGTGAGTAGGATTTTACCGAGTAATTTAAAATATTTTAAGTGTTAAGGTTACTAGATGTAGCACCTTGAGTTCCAAAAAGAACTAAATTGGAAATAGCAAAATCTGAAATTTTGCAAGTTATGCTTAAGTTATGAGTTTTGGGTCCACTTCAAATGATCATAACTCTCAGTATATGATGAGTTAGGTGGGCTACAAGATAGCTAATGATCTTTGAATTATCTTTCCAACGCCTCCAAGTTTGCTAAATTTCGAGTTCGGATGAGTGAGTTATGCCCTTTTGAAGTTAGGCTATCCAAATAAGGAAAGTTACCCGAAAATAGTGAGGGGTATTTTGGTATTTTCCTTACCAAATTAGATTTAATTCGTTTTTAGTAAGGTTTTAAGGGTCT
>JAJONR010010254.1:0-22418 GCA_029582245.1 Solanum etuberosum
ATACTCAAACAATCATAGTTCTTATCAACATCTCCTTCTCACAACATAAATTTTCATGAGCTTAAGTTATAAAAATTTGATCTTCAGACATCAGATACTCATCGAGGGATATGTCCAAGCATACAAACCCTCCAACAACACTATCGAAATGCTAGATTTAGTAATTGTAGCTTACCTCTTAAGAACAGTAGAATTGGACCCAATGATCCCCACATTCAACCACACACAATCGATACAGTACCTCGACGACTAGATGAATATTAAGATTATCGGACAACCATAAATACGCATGGTAGCTCTTCTATAAATTCTCATAAGCAAGGTGGTACATGTAGAACCACTGAAATACTTTAACAACTCCAAGACAACACCACATAAGTCATCTGAAATAACCACGTCTTCCCAAATCATCCCACTCAACCAAGAGAACATCGTAGGATCGGTACACATGATCCACCACTAGGGATCCACCCACAAAAGTAAAAACACGTGTGAGCATAGCTAGTGCATCATACTCACAACCATGTACAAAATGAAATAGATGGTCACATAAGAATTTATCGAATAACACTAAAGGTTTTCCTCTGAAGAGTCGATACCAGCCATCTCCATTCAGTTGACTCCACATACTCTTCACATCATTCCACTGAAGCCCACACTCTCAGTACTAACAACCATCATAAACACTTCGACCATTTACCTTACTCTAAACCAACACTTTTTTAAATCAAAACCCTTCTTAGGTACTTTAACAATCAACAGTAATAACTTTACGACCCAACCCAGGTGTAAGTCCTTTCAAATGCTCAATACCTGATACAATTGATCATTTCTCACCTGAAAAATTCATACCTTGACAAAATATATCACCACGAATGTAGACATTACAATGAAAATCTAAATTATAAATTCAACTGTATAACACAATCCCCTTATCTATCAACATTAGCTTATACCTTGAAGATTTTTATGAATTTGTGGATCTTCGCTTATCATTGATCGCATCTCTATGGATCTTACAAGATAATTTGCTAAAAATTCAATTGTACTCATTACTAAACTCAAAAACAAAAACAAAGCACTTATCATCACCCTCGAGCTAATCTATGTTCACTCTTTTCCCAAGTCTTTCCCAATAGTTTTTAACCAATCTGATGGACCCGTGACACTATTACCATAGCCACAACAAAACGAATGAAATAACGCGTCTCTGAATCCAATTATCTAACCCTCTGAAGATATCTCTTCAGCCTTCGCAATCACATAAAATATTCTTTCTCTCGCCTCTCTCTCAAGGTTGTACTACATCCCACTATTTTTTATTCATTATAACTCTAGCTCTTTAAAATTTTATTCGAGTGGTGTCCCACCATCTTTTAAAACTTTTCATACAACTACGTTACTTACCAAACATTAGAAAACCACAACCTTAGATACTCGCAAGTCGTAATTACTATACAAAATACGCTTAACCAACAATCTTATTATATAGTTGCATCCCTTCACCATCCATCACAAACTCTTATTACCATTATGCTCAGTTAGCCCTGACTATCGCTACGAAGTCAACCTTTTCATCGACATGACACCTCAAACTCAGGTATACCCGTCAAATTCAAAGGACTAACCTAGTTTTGTACACAGTTCTTAGTAAAATCTTCAATTGCCTTCACCTAAGTATACTAAATGTGATCTCTTTATCCATAAGCTTGTCACTCCGGTATCAATCCACTCCTTTATGGCTTAAGATAAAATCACCGGTCCTTATACCACCATCCTTCTTCTTAATAAACAAGACAGGAGCACCCCACGAGAAAACACTAGGACGGATGCAACCTTTATTAAGAAGCTCCTGAATTTAAGCTTTAAGCTCTCTCAATTCTTCCAGAGCCATGCGATAAAGAGGAATGGAGATGTGCGAGTGCCAGTTTCTAAGTCAATGCAGAAATCTATATCTCTATCCGGAGGCATACAAGGAAAATCGGTAGGAAACACTTCTCTAAATTCTGACACCACAGGAATAGACTCAATAGAGGGAGATTCGACCTCAACGTCTCGAATATGAACCAATTACGCCAAACATCCTTGCCCCACCAGTTTCCTACCCCACACGAAAGATATGATCTTAGCTGTCTTAGGCTTGTACCCCCTTTCCACTCTAACCTTTCCCTACTCGGGATCTCTAGAGTTACCGACTTAGCATTACCATTAAGCACAACATAATAGGGGGACAACCAAGTCCTGCCTAAGATTATATCAAGTCAGTCATATCCAGCATAACCAAATCAACCCAAGTCTGAAAATCCATAAACACAACAGGACAAACACGATATACCTGGGCGACTATGACTAACTCTTCAACTGGGGTAGAAACATGGATAAGGGCATCAAACACATCACAAACCTCATCAAATCCCAAGACAAACTGAACTGACACGTATGCATAAGTAGAACCCGGATCAAACAAAACAGTAGCCATCCGGTCACATATAAAAATAGTATCTGTGACCACTGCATCAGACACCTCAGCCTCGGTCTTGCCTGAAAAGGCATAAAACTGAGCCCTGTCATCTTGACGGGAAACCTCCTTGCTTGGATGCACTTCCCCTCTACCTGCATTACCATTTCCGCGGCCTTCACGGCCTCGGTGATTTCCTCCTCATATGCCCATGTTCTCCAAAATTTTAACACACTTAATAACTTAACCAAGTAAACATCGCTGCTATTGGAGCTGTCGTATCCTGACCCTCTTTGATATACAATCAATCCATGAAACTGTAGTATAACTTCTAACCTCAATTGGCATAACTTAATTTCATCATTCGCTAAATAACCCATACATGTTATGACAACAATACTAAATGCATTTTTTAAAGTAATGGTGTTCATTATTTAGTCGTCCCTTACCAAAACTTCTTGAATGTTGTCACCTATAAACTTGAATCTGCAAATCTGACCTTAATCCCTTCACAAGCGACGATAGTAGCTAGCGAGCCCCACAAATCTCCTAATTCCAGTCACAGAACTAGGTCGGACCCAATCCCTGACTGCTTCAATCTTTTGGGAATCTACCATTACCCCTTCCCTTGAAACTACATGCCCCAAAAAGGCAACCGAATTCAACCAAAACTCACACTTAGAAAAATTTAGCATACAATTTTTGTCTCCCAAGGACACTTAGAATAACACGAAGATGATCGGCATTCTCTTCCTCACTTTTCGAATACACCAATATGTCATTAATAAAAACAATCACAAACAAATCCAGAATTGATTTGAACACACCATTCATCAAACTCATGAAAGTTGCAGGCGCATTTGTCAATCCAAACGACATAACTAGAAACTCGTAGTGCCCATAGCGGGTTATAAATGTCGTTTTTGGTATATCCTCAGGCCTAATCTTTAACTGATGATAGCCAGACCTTAGATCAATCTTAGAGAAAACGGATGCACCCTACAACTGGTAAAAAAGATCATCTATCTGAGGCAATGGATACTTGTTCCGAATGGTGACCCTATTCAACTGTCGGTAGTCTATACACATCCTCTCTTGCTAGTGATGGTGTTACCACTTCTGTTGCTCTAGTTCGGACCATAAAATGAAGGAGGAAAGACACTAATTTGTATCATCCAGATACCATTTGGATTCAAGTAATAGCACTAAAGGAGTAGAAACAAAGAGATTTCTGAAAGTCCTATAGCCTCTCAAAGAAATGTACAGACGTCTCTGTACCGTTCCGCAAGACTACACTAGAATCGTTTTGGTACAATGAGATCAACGAACCTAGGGCTCTGATACCAACTTTGTCACGATCAAAACCGTCGTGATTGGCACCCACACTAACCATCCGGTGGGAGAACCATTATTACTAACCAACTAACCCCAAAACTAAACATATAAAGATACGGAAGCAGGTTTAAATGCAGAATTTATATAGAGTTCCCATAAACTCCAAAGGTTTAAATAAAACTAACCAAACTAATGCGGAAGAACAACCCCTAGAACCTGAAAGTCATTGTACCAAAACTCTGATTAACTAACAAGTCTAAAAAAAGGGGGCGCAGCCTCGAAAACTAAACAAAACACCTAAACAAATAGTTTGAGTCCGAAAAGAGTGGACTTAAACAAGAGATATCCATGGAAGCCTGAAAGAACTGGCTCACCCTTGAATCCGGTCACGCTCAATAGTCACCTAGTTGAGGTCTATCAGTAGCCGCTGAAGATGCCCTGTACTCAACAAGGAAAGAGCAAGTGCAGTATCAGTACACAACCACAGTGTACTGGTAGGATCAAGCGGCTATTCCAATAAGTAAAACATATATATAAGCAGTCACAACATAGTAAACACGCATATACCGAACATATACAATATCAATTATCATTTCAGGAGCAATGTACAATTCTACATTCTCTATACAAGTATATATGACAAGTCAATGGTCCTCTCATGGAACCCAATTCAATGGTCCTCTCATGGAACCCATAATTAAACTGTTAGTGTGCCAGATTGTGACACCCGATCCAAGTTAGTGTGTCAGAACTTGACACCCGATCCAATATGTATGTCGGTACGTGACATCTGATCCCAGTTAGTGTGTCAGAACGTGACACCTTATCCAATATGTATGTCGGTACGTGACATCCGATCCCAGTTAGTGTGTCGGAATGTGACACCCGATCCATTCAACATGCCACAATTTCAATTACAATGTACATTCTCATAATCATACAATCAAGTGTTGATTCATGGCTTACAGTCATTCATTCATACTCATTTACATTATGTGTGATCAATTGTGCAACATTCGCATACATACATGCATTACAATGAAGCAAATACTAACATACATCACACAAACATGAAATCAAACCATCACCTACCTCGAAACCAAGCTTGAATCTCCCTAAGGCACTTGAATCTTCCCTTTCCGGATTCTTTCCGCCTGTTCTAGGTCTACAAACAATTAATATATGCAAGGATCAATAAATTAAGGTCTAATTATCCGAATTATAACAAACCCAATAACCCAAGACCAACCCCATGATTTGAATACCCAACTTAGGGATTTTTCCACCATTAACTTCAGGTCAAAACCTTCCCCCAATAATAATTACCCAAGAATCTAAGTTCTACGGATCGAAAACGTATTAGGGGAGTAAAATCCTTACCTTTTAGCACCAAAAGTCGTGGAAAACTACCAAGAAATCGCCTGGGGTCGTCTCCTAACTCTTAAGAATGAAGTTTGCAGAATAATAACGTTTTTGGAGTTTATTTTCGACTTAAGTCGCGACTGTCCCGCTGTGGTGGCCCCCATCCCGCTACAGCGTCTCCTCGCTAGCGGAATAAATCCCTCCCTGGCGGCTTGCACGGAGACAGAAAGTTGAATTTAGAGTTTCATACCCCCATTTCACAACACACCTTCAACCCATGACATTCAAAATTGCTCGTTCACGCTAAGATCAGTTTCGGAAGTTCTACTCGCCTGAATTAGATTCCGTAAAGTCGTACGAGTTCCTTAACGTCTTAGCTATCTACTCATGTGATCAAATTCATAATTAGATCTCTCATTCATTACCAGATTTTCCTAGACCTCTCTGACTCAGATTTCTTCCAAATCTGGACTAGGCTAGGAATTTCTAAGTTACTACTCAAAAGTTTTATGGCCCCAATTCTTTCCCCATTGGCTTTTCCCTAACGATGGAATCAGGTCGTTACAATTTCATGTGTAGTTATGCCATATTCATCATAATGTATAGTCAGTGTATAACTTATTTATAGGTAAGTTATATTGTATAGTTAGTGTATACTTTTTATAAATTTTGGCTAGCTATATTGTATAGTTAGTGTACAGTTGTTATGATTTTTGGTTATTTTTATATAAATAAAAAATGACTATATTTGTTGTAAACTAATTACTTTATGGTATATATTTGAAATTATCCAATTAATTATTCAAATTTCCATCATACCTAAATAAAATCGGGAAACTAAGCAAATACTCCATAAAAAATAAAATAATTACAAACATATACCCCTTTACATTCATACCCCACTAAATAATTACACTATATACCTCCAACTAATTTCGCTTAACTGATAGTAAATCAATATCATATACTGTATTGATATCATTAAGGCTAATAATTTTGCTTAATTGATACTAAATCAATATATATATATATATATATATATAGTGTATTGGTATCTTTAATGTTTCTTATTCAGAAATTAGAACAAATTACTCATGAATAATTTCTGAACAAGAAACCTTAATGATACCACAAAAATATACATATACTCTTATAGTGTCATTGACTAATGAGTAATTTCTGAAGAAGAAACTTTAATGATACCACAACAATATACATATACTCTTATAGTATCATTCACTAATGAGTAATTTCTGAACAACAAACCTTAATGATACCAATAAAGTATATATATACTGATTTAGTATTCAGTTAAACAAAATTATCAGCCTTAATAATATCAATATAGTATATGATACTGATTTAATATCAGTTAAGCGAAAATTATCAGTTTTAATGAAAGGGGGTATGGGCTGTAATTTTTTTTTGAGACAATGAGTATTTCTTGAATTATTTTGAATTGGGTACGAACATAAAAAACTTATGTTTAAAATATGACTCTATATATTTGTATTTTTCTTATAGAATTTAAATTACTTACTGATATAAAAATAAAATATCAAAATTAAGCTTTAACTTTATTTGTTATATTTTTTCCTTTGAAGAAATGAACATGTCTTTGTGATACTTTCAATATATGATATATGATATGTGGGTACAATAGAAAATTAGAAAGTTTTTTTGAAAGAAATAAATTAGTCACTATGATATCATGTCAATATATAATATGTATTGAGCTTTTTTTTGAATGAATGAATTAGTCGTCTACTATATCTTACAGCATATGATTTTATGTGGATTACTTATCATAGAGGATCGAGTTTTTTTTTAAGGCATAAATTAAACCTCCATAGTATCCTACTAAAATATAATATGACATATATCATGCTAATATCATAAATAGCTGAAGAGTGCTTTTCTTTAAATGATGAACCAATTTTTATCATGCCATGTTGGTAGATGATATATATTGTGTAGGCATTATAGAGGACTAAAAATTTCAATTTTAAAATTGAAATCTTATTGTTATGTTAAATACCATTAATTTTTTTTTATAGAGATAGTAAGTAACAATCATATTTCATACAGGGTGTAAAATTTTTTCCTTAGCAAATTATCTTGCATCCTCCGTCCAATTCTCAAAGTAGAAAATTAAAAATCTAAATATTTTACTAATCTATAAATATTAACGAGGGATAACCAATATATAATTTCAAATATTACGAGAGTCAATAGTTTATTTATTTCATGCTTCAAAATATACGCGCCTCTTAAAAATAGTAATGTATGTTCCACCTACACAAAAAATCGAAGAGATTTTTTTAAATTTAAAGAAATATTAACAATGGAGAATTTGGCCTAATCATTGAAGAACTCCGCTAATCAAGTATCAATATACATATTTTGAAATCAACAATTATAAAGTTCTCATCAAGAAAAAATAACAAAACATTAACGTATCTAACTTTTTTCTTCTTCTACTTTATCCTTCTTCCATTTTTTGTGGTTGCATTGAAGATGTGTGCAAGAAGATATGGTTGAAATTAGTTGGAAATTATGCCTACATGAATCATGAGGCTATATAAAATTGAAGAAAATGACATAATTCTTTAAGAGGTTTATCTGAAACATTCACAATATAACTAAGAAGACGTTTTAAATACCACACCTGGATTACTAGGCATGCAAATTTGATATATTGATACCTTCAAATCCGAGAATCATATTTGGAGCAAAAGATTAAACCTAAAAATGCATTATTGTATGTGTATGCCATTATATATATTATGTATATCTATGTATATGACACATTCAACTTTTTATAAATATCTCTATAACATGTCTATATTATATATATCGGTATATACATCACACAGTTTTCTATGAATATACATAAATATACATGATATACAAGAGATAAACGAATAAGTAGAAGAGAGAGAGAGATATGATACAATGAGACTTACACAAATAAATTTGTTTTCAATCTTGAGTTTTCAAACTGAAAATTGCTCAAATTATCTCTTAATACTTTCAGAGTTGACATTCAAGCTCCTTGAGATGTTTCTAACAATTTTTTAAATCATTCAATCAAAATCAAGTCCTTATCTACATGAGTAGATGAGCATTTAACAATCTTTTCCAATGCATGCTTCTTTCCCACACTAAATTTGGGTTTTCAAAGAAAAATCACTAAGAAATTCACTCATTGGGAAAACCTCTCAAAGTGTTATCATTTTAAACTTAAAGATTCAATTATAGTGATGAAGAGATTTGAGATGAAAAAAGTAATTGAATAACCTTTTAAAAAAAAGAGCATTTGAAATCATACAACTATTTAACGGATGAAGTTATATGTTTTGAAAATTTCAATCTTTTAGCTTGAAACATAATATGGGCCATCAAGTGTCAAATTCATGAATATCAATATTTAAGTGTAAGTTCAATAATGCAACTCATGTGACACTTTGTGAAGGCAAGGATTGATATTCAAGTTATCTCCGAGAAAGGAAGTTTCAAGTATCTGAAGTCAATAATCTATAACATCTTGATTCAAATGGGCACCAATTGTCACTGTGCCAAAGGCATAACTTCTGTCAAGGGTCCAACTTTAAATATATATCTTTTAAATACAAATTCTGATATATATATATATATATATATATAAATTAATTTTCCGACGAAGGGTGTCCAACTATAACTATGCCCCTGTCAACCTTAAAGTCGCAGAGGCAGAGCCAGTATTAGGAGTTTGGTAGTTCTAAATTTCCTTCCTTTTCCTTACCGTTGAGCTGTCAATCAGTTTTGTTAGAGGTTCACAAGTTATTACTTAATTTTCTAGTACAAATATAAGGTCTACAGAAAAGTTATTGGGTTCGTCCGAACCCATGAAGCCCCACAGCTCCGCCCCTGCTTGAAGGTAAGCTTTATAAATGATGGTTAAAACAAACTATGTTTTATGGGGTGAAGTCTTGGACGGTTAAGGACTCACACATCTAGAAGATGAGAGTAGTTGAAATGAGGACGTTCAGATGGATATGTGGGTATATAAACAGAGATAAGATCAAGAACGAGGCTATCTGAGTTAAAAGTGAGAGTGACCTTCATGGTGAATAAATGTGGGGAAAAGATGCACAAAAATCCTAGTAAATAGGTGTGAAAGGTTGACTATATCGATTATTAAGAGAGGTTGGCCGAATATGTCTTTAGCAGAGGTGATTAGAGACACGACACAACTCATTGCTTCCTAGATTTGTTATTATTACTCTATAAAATCTTATTCTTAGAAATTAGTATTACATGTTTTTTTTTTGCTTTAGTAATCATATTATTTCTTGTTATTATTATTCTCTTCTTTACTGCTTTCTTTTTTGGTTTTCCAAACGGTGTCCGGTGCCCAGAGGCGGCTCAACGCAATCAGAGGCCTAAAGAGAAATTTCAATTAGAGGCCTAAAATCTAAATAAACTTCACATGCATTTATTTAAATTTTTTTTTCTTACATTTGTAAATGCAAAGTATTACTTAATATTTTTTTATAAATGATTTATTCAATTTCTTTTCAATTATTAGTTTTAGATAAGATTTTATCAATTCAACGTTGAAAAACATCATTTTACTCAGACAATCATTTTATGAATTGTTAACATAGTTCTATAAGTAATAAGTTGATAAATTTCAAATAAATATAAGAGTTAGAACCATAGATTTGATTCAAGAAGTTGATAATTTTGATATACCCCACATTTTACTATGCTTGTTGTAATGCTTGAAAATCTAAGAAGAAATGGAAAAAGAATTTACAATTCACTTTGTTCAACACTTTTCGACTATTAATTCATATTTTTGACAGAGTATTACTCTAACTTATCAAAAATTTAAAAAAGAGAGTGTAAAAGAATAAAATAATGTGAGTATTATTGGAGAGAGTTTAAGAAAATAAAACAATATTTTCTTGATTTCTTCTATTTGAATGGGGTTAAAAAGAATAAAATAATATATTTTTAAAAAAATATATACTTTTTTATCATAAATAATCAATATTTTTTAATAAAAAATTAACACATAATTTATTCTTTATAAAAAATTGAGGCGCCCTAATATTGTGGCCCAAGGCCAATGCCTTATTAAACTTAAGCATAGAGTTGGCCCTGCCGGTACCCACGTTGGGAAAGAAATAGCTTAGTCCAAATTCACATTGCAACGGTAACATTGATTTTAGCCCAAAAACTCATATATTGTGTACATCTTGTAATTCGAAAGGAAAAGTTGAAAACTATAAACTCAGAGAGAGAGAGAGGGAAGTAGTAAAGAGTTTCAGCAATGAGGGGAAGAAGATGGTTAGGATTCGTTCCTGCGCGGTTTCACTTCCGTCGTTTCAGTTCGTTCGACCCTCCTCCTGTTCCTCCTCTTCGAAGAGTTGTTGTTACTGGTAATCATAAAACCCTACTCCTCAATTCTATTTCTCCTTCTATTTTTGTCTGATTAATCCCAATTGGGTTTCGAAATATGTTGTTCATGATATCTTTGGTTAAATTCTGCTTATGCTAAGAATTGTTGTATCTAGTACTTGGGTTACTGTATTTTTAATCTTGGGGTTCTCCTTTTTGTTTCATTTTGACTTGTAAATGGGTTTAATTTCACCTACATCCAAATTAACTTAATGGGTTTCTTGAATCTTTGGTTGTTTTTTACAAAATGGTGTATATGTTTCTTTTTCAAATACTATGGGGTTACATTACCCGCCTCAAGAAGTAATAAATCTAGTACAGTAACCTAGAAAACAAAGTAAATAACCTATAGTTGAATACAATGATGTGGGACGCTGTGTGTGTATAAAAGTTAAATTCTTTGTAGATGAATTAGGATTGCCATGTGGTTTAGGAAGTTTTTTTTTTGGCTGTTTAGTTTTTTTAATGTAAGATCATAATTATACAGTGGTGTCAAATTTGTCAAGTATTAAGTTCAGAACAGCTGAAGGGCAGAATAAGCATTCTGTGTTTGGATAGTGTAACCTTGGATATCCTCAAAGTAATATCAACTCTAGCTCATATGTTTAGAATGTCATTTTATATTTTTGGTCTGATTGTGAGAAAATTGTGAAGGCTGAAACAAGTAGTATGATGATTCTGCACAGACATATGGATCAACAGGTGCATGTTGTGCTCGAAATTTAGTATAGCTGGTGTTGGAAAGTCTTGAGTTTTTTGGTTGGTGGTTTTGCTTCAGGTGTAGGGATGGTGACTCCCCTTGGATGTGGAGTGGAAACCACATGGAAGAGGCTAATAGAAGGGGAATGTGGTGTAAGAGCAATATGTCCTGATGATTTGAAGATGAATGGTTTTGAACAAGAGGTTAAGTTGTATACATTTGATCAGTTGACATCCAAAGTTGCTGCAATTGTGCCCTATGGTTCTAGCTCAGGTGAATTCGACGAGCAGTTGTGGCTAAACTCTAAGGTACCACCCAACCTTCATCCACTATATTAATCTTTGTTGTATGAGTAGAAATGTTCTGGAATGACGTTTTCTACTGAAAATGTAAAATACCACTTTTTATAAAGTCATCATTCCTCTAAACCTTTAGCTCATGTGCTTACTCTATCTTGTTCTAATGTCCTGTACCTTGTGCCTCACCCCCTCCACTGGCCCACCCTTACTCCTAGCAACCTCTGCTATCATATCATGGTTGTATTAGCTTCCCAATCCACTGCCTCTATCCAAGAAAACACTTCATTGGTACTAAAATTGTTTCACATTTAGTTTTTGGAACTCTTTTCAACTAAATGTGATGCAGGACATGTTTCAGATCCACCTTTTTCAGGTAAAAGGCAAAAGAAAGACCTCTTTAGGAAAGCAAATAAAAAAGTTGTCTTTTGTTGGAGCCATCTTCAGCTCGGAAGACAAGCACATCAAACAAAATTAAATTTGTCGTAGCCATTCTTTTTATGTGACCTTTAAATGGTTTTTGATGATTATCAATGGAACATATTGCAAGTGATTTTGAATTTACTTTTATGACATGATATAGAAGATTCTTATAAAAAGTGTCATTATATAAAAGCTTTAGGAATGGCTACATTCACTTAAATGCTGTTGCTTTCAATCTAAATCATAGGATAGAACATTTTAGTCCACATGCAATGTGTGGTACATTATATAATTTGATGATGCATGGTTTACATAAAGCATCGAGAGTAGTCATAATTTTTTGTTTGGTAATTGGCAGATTTGCAAATACCAATGGTTGTTGATGGAAAAAAGTAAATCCAGAGATCAAATTTTGTTGTTGTAGGAATCATACAAATAAAGTAGGGATGTTAAGATTAATGATATATGATGTTGGCAATCAAAAGTTTACCCCTAAAACTAGATAAAGATATACAGTAGTTGAAAGGGGCTGCTGAAGTAGTTGTGTTGAACTGAAACAGTTGGTGCTTTAATTTCATTATTATCTCTCTACCCTTCTGTATCTTCATGGGAAGAAAGGGAAACATGCTGGTGTTTATTGTGAGTGACAAATTTTCCAGTAGAGCTGATTTTTCTTGACAACTCTCATTGGTCCCATAATAGCCTTGTGATATCTACCTTTTGGCAGGAGCATAGATCAATTGCAAGATTTATAGGATATGCTTTATGTGCTGCTGATGAAGCTCTTAAAGATGCTAATTGGATGCCCACTGAGCAGGATGAAAAGGAACAGACGGTATTTGTCTATTTTGTTCTGATGTTAGAATATCATTCTTTTTGCTTTTCATTGGTATCTAAGAGTAAACTGCATCAGGGTGTTTCCTTAGGTGCTGGAACTGGAAGTATCAGTGACATATTGGAAGCGTCCAGAATGATCTGTGAAAAGGTTGGTTAATAGCTGCATCTTGCTGAGTGATGATGAAATAGTGAGACCATACCTATTAAAAAAGGAGAAAAAAAGTTTCTGTTGTTTTCATTTTCTAGGAGTATCTGCTACTAAATTGCTGTGAATTCAGAATTGCCCACGAATTTATAGATAGTGCAATTACTACTGATAAATCTACTTTCTGATGCCAGAATATACGCCGGCTTAGTCCATTTTTCATCCCACGGATATTGATCAACATGGCTTCTGGTCATGTAAGCATGAAGTATGGATTTCAGGTATGTAATAGTATTGTTGAAATGTATGAAAATTGTACAAATCCGAAGTAATGGAAGTTCAAAAGGCTTGGAATCAGGGACTTATTAAGAAAAGGAAAAATAAAAATAAAAAGAAAGAAGCTTGATTATTAGGATCTGGTGTAATTCTTTGTCATTCATTTTATTGCTTTATACATTGATCATCACTCCATTTTGGTTCTTATAGTTCCCTTGAGGTATCAATTAATAAGAAAGATATTAGACAACCCCCCGTTTATGTGATTATTTCATCCGATCTTATAATTGAGAAAGCTGAAAAATAAAAACAGATGGATATCCTGTTGGATTGGTACGGACTTTAAGAAATTATTTGACTTCTAAATTGTGTTCGTAGTAGTTAAAACAAATACTAAAGAGATCACCTGAGAAATAAGTTTGATAGATAAAATATCACACTAAGCATTATTTTGATATCTTGATATTGTGACAGCTATACAGAATGATATCATGAGAATACTGTTATAAGTCTCTTGATAAGGGGCACTTCTCTTTTCTTCTTTTTCCGCATCAAGTTCCTCAGTTGATGGTGTTCAAGTGAGATCTCATGGTCCCTTAAACAGCTCTTTTGACATAATCTTCTTTCTATGTATCCTCAGAAATTACTCTAAATTTGTAATTTGTTGAACTAAGTTTGAGCCAACCAGAAAATCATTGTGGAGAGCTGAGGACTGCAGAGTAGTGGCTAACATTATTCTGTTCATGAAACCTGCTTTTACCAAAACATGAGATAGCCCATTTTGTTGTTGCTGAAAGTGTCGGTCTCTAGATAGTCTAGTATTATAATCCATCAAGTCAAAGGTCTTAGGAGAAAGAACGTATGGAAGCAGGTTGCACAAGGTCTAGATTGTAGAAGATGCAATTCTGGATAAGGTACCTCCCAACCTTCAATAACTATATCAATCTTTGTTGTATGTGTAGAAATGTTCTGGAATGACGTTTTCTACTGAAAATGTAAAATACCACTTTTTATAAAGTCATCATTCCTCTAAACCTTTAGCTCATGCGCTTCCTCTATCTTGTCCTAATGTCCTGTACCTTGTGCCTCACCCCTCCACTGGACCACCCTTACTCCTAGCAACCTCTGCTATCATATCACGACTGTGTTAGCTTCCCAATCCACTGCCTCTATCCAAGAAAACACTTCATTGGTACTAAAATTGTTTCACATTTAGTTTTTGGAACTCTTTTCAACTAAATGTGATGCAAGACATGTTTCAGATCCACCTTTATTAGATAAAAGGTAAAAGAAAGACCTCTTTAGGAATGCAAATAAAAATGTTGTCTTTTGTTGGGGCATCTTCCTCTCGGAGGACAAGCACATCAAACAAAATTAAATTGTCATAGCCGTTCTTTCTATGTGACCTTTAAAGGGTCTTTGATGATTTTCAGTGGAACATATTGCAAGTGATTTTGAATTACTTTTATGACATGATATAGAAGATTTTTATAAAAAGTATCATGATATAAAGTGGATTTTTATATCATAAAGCTTCCTATTTGCTTAGACTCATTCTTTAGAATTGTCTTTCTCATACTATATAAACGAACTATGTACTGTACTCAACAGGAAGCGTCACAGTCACCCCCGATGTCGATCTGCAATATTAGTTTGAGAAAATCATTTGGTTTTTGAGCTAGAGGCATTGGTTTACCTGTATCAGGTAAATGTCCAACACTTAGGTGCTTTCTAAGATCATCCTATATGAAAGATGTATGACATGTATGCAATATAATAAGTACAAAAAGTTAAAACCTAAAAAGAGAAATGAGCTTAGCACAACACGAGATAGAAACCTAATCCTAAAGGAGAAAACCTATCACTAAACAATCATAGGAATAGAAAAAATGGGTTGGGACCAAGTGACAAAACTCATGAGTTGGGCATCATAAAAGATCCTTTTCTACTAAAATGGATGTAGGCTTAACTAAAGCCTAATGCAGGTTGAACTCTATGAAATCTAAGCCTCACTACCCTTACCCTCTTAGAGGATTATGATGAATTTTTGGCCGGCCCCATATAGATTCAGCTTTAGAGGTTTGTGAGAGATTGAATGATGGACCTAAGCTAAACAACTAAGATTGAACCTAAACCAAAACTTATATACTGAATTAGGAGAGTAGGGGTTTAATTCAAGACCAGGAAAAACAAAGCCCTAGACTACAAGTGAAGAAATTGGGTTCAACTAAACCCTTAACCCAAGATGAGGTGGAGCCTTAACCCGACCAAGAGGGACCCTGTAGGATAGTGGGCTTAGTCAGCCCAACATAGGTTATTAACCAAAAAGGAGAAGTCCCCTAAAGCGGTTGAGGGGTAGCAAAAAGATGCATTGGCTGATACATATCCATCGCCCTTCATCGGTCCGTCCCCATAGAAAGATTCTTATTGGCTTCTCTCCACGGACCGAGACTCGCTCTTTTTGTCCAGAAGAATAGTTGTCTTTCTGGTTAACTAGTCATTAGTCTTTGGCACCAAAGAAAGTCGAGAAGGTTAGGACACAAGGTGGTTGTCGCTCAAGCAACTGTGGAAGTAGACTCCGTGAAAAAGTCGTGTGCATCAAAGAAATGGAAGGGCTCTCCATCTTGAACCTAGCTCTGCGCAGCTTGGATGAACAAAGTGTGCAATGCGTGGAGTGAGATCACTACCATACCCTTTTCAATTTAGGTAGTGAACATAGGCTTCGAGTGCGTTCCAGGCGAGACTATGATTGAGTCAAGCAGAAACCCGCTAATTTGCGCTTCCCTTTGCGACCTGAAGCCAAGTCATTGACGAGCCTCGAGGACCTTTCAAGCCTCCCTGCTTCAATTCGATTACTTTGCCTTTCTTTGCCTCTTTCTTTCTTTGCTAATTGAAAGCTAGACTCACACGTCTGTTTATAAAGATTGTGGCTTCCTCACTTATTTGATTTGAAATGACATGATGCTTCACATATGTAATTGGAGTCTGTTTCAGGGCTTACAGAAGCTCGTGCAAAGAAGATTTATAGGAGAGACGTTCCCCATCTCTCTTAGGCTTTCTGTCTCTTGAAAAATATTGTATTCCTATGTTTAAGATCGCCTCTTGAGTGATTCATCCTAAGCAGCTAATCGAAAGTGAACTAATAAGAGAAAAACTCTTAACGGTTTAAAGGTAAAGGAAAGGAAGCTAGGTGAAATCACCCCTTGATAAAGGAAGACTCCTACAAAGAGTTGACCAAACCTTATAGAAGCGAAGATCGATGTCTGTCCCATTTGGCGAAGCAATCTTCCACCCTCTTGGCTGTAGTTTTAGCTTGTATATGTGAGAAATTAACAAGAAAAAAATGAGATTTCAAAAAGAATTCAAATCAACAATTTTTCTACACAGAACAGGGAAAGAGAATAAACTACAACAAAGCAGATTTTTTTTCATTAATAGCCGTTACATGGGAATACATCAAATAGGAACACACATAGACCAGCCACACAACAAAATACAACATTACAAAGTGAACAACGGAAGCATTGAAGACTACTAGTGATACATGCAAACACAACAAAGACACTTAGCATAGGAGTAGATCTCCACCAAACAAAGAAAAAGAAAAAACACACTACTTTGCGTCTACAAACACTAATTTAAACCTTAGAATACTCAAAAGAGTCGGTGGACTCTTCTATTCTACTCTCTTTGGGAATCTGAAGCTATGCGGGTGACCCGCATAGTTAGTTCCCTTCGTTTATAGAGGAGGGCCTCCTTCATCTCATCAAGAATGCGCGGTTCTGAATCTGTTGCATCATATTTGCAACGGCCTCCTGGTCGTGAGATGACAAATGCTTCCAGAACATACCCAACCTTTGCACCGATTGGACCTTTTCCTCCCATACTCTCGAGATTTCGATAGAAATTTCTTGAAGTCTTAGAAAAGAATCCATGGCTAAACTCAATTTTTTTCCTGACTTCGTTGTTCCTCTCCGTCTCCCTTTGCTAAATAGAGAAAGAAGATTCTATTTATAGGCGTTGGAGGCCCTTAGTGCTTTCTTATTATTAGTAAGATAGGTTGTCTCGGTTCCGTAACATGGTTCAAACCTGACTTTTCATGAATATGGAACCTCATTCAATATATTTTAGTGCGCTTAATAATTATCCTTTCCTAATACACATTTGAGTACTTCAGGCCCCTTTTCTTTTGGCGAGTATATGTCGCTTAATCTCGGATCACTCCTTATGGAATATGACACAATAATATAGCGCACATCAGAGAAGTGGGTACCCCCCTTTATTATAAGACAACCCCATATATAAAAGTGGGTTGTATGCTCATTATTTGTGTTCGTACATTTTATCATTATTCCATACCTTCCTATTAGATCAAAATCTTTTTCAATGAAAATCATATTCCTTTCTACCCTAACTTTGAAGATAGGAGTCAAATAATGTTATATGATTTTCTATCTAATTTGGAAATCTATGTTAATAAAAATTCTCATCTTCAAACAATTTATTTTCATAATTTTGCTCGATTTGATGGAATTTTCATTCTTAGGTATTATGCTGATCGTGGTGATAAGTATACAATTCAAACATTGATAAGAATCATAAACTTTACAAACTAGTATAGTGGAGGTCTTACTTGTATTGCAATGTACGAACACAAATAATAAGCATACCAGCCTACTTTTATATGTGGGTTCATTTCCAAATGCTTTTTTGTTTTGAATAAAGAAGTGCATGAACTTTTAGTGTAAGGCAAGTGTTTTTCTCGGTGGATGGATGGGGTAAATGGCTCTATTGTTTTATAATGTTATTGTTATGTTGATGTTATATTAAAGAATGAAATCTAAAAAGTTCAGCAGAGACTTCACTTCGCTAGGACGGAGTTGTTGTCGATTGAGGATTGGCCGAGAGGCCCTTTTTTATTTTATAAGGAGAGAGATTAGAGTTGGGTAAAAATAAGCCGCTGAAAGACGAGTAGGCAAGCCACGCGGGTTGTACCGGTCAACTTTGAGCTGTCGAGTGGCGATTGGTCGAGGGGACTTTTATTATAGCTGGGTACAAATAAGACAGTTAAAGACGAGTAGGTAGGGCGTTAGGCTAGTGCCACTAGGGTACGTAAACGAGGTCAAATCACCTGGTTTTGTACTGGTTAGTTTTGAGCTATCGAGTGATGATTGCTCCATCTCTTAAGAAAGGACGCGGGGGGCTGTCTTTGTAATAAAGGGGTCTCTCTTCTCTGATATGCGCTATATTATTGTGTCCTATTCCTTAAGAAATGATCCGGGATTAAGTCACGTGGTGATACTCGCCAAAAGAAAAGGGGCCTTGAGTACTCAAATGCATACGAGAAAAGGATAATTGTTCAGCGCACTAAAATCTAGTGAATGGGATTCCATATTCATGAAAAGTCAGGTTTGAACATGTTACAAAACCAAGACAATCTATCTTACTAATAATAAGAAAGGGTTAAAGGCCTCCAACGCCTATATATAGAAGCCTCCTTTCTCTATTTGGCAAAGGGAGACGGAGAGGAAGAATGAAGTCGGGAACAAAATTGAGTGTAGCCATTGGTTCTTTTCTAAGACTTCAAGAAGTTTCTATCGAAATCTTGAGAGTAGAGGAGGAGAAGCTCCAATCGAAGCAAAGGTTTGGGTCTGTTCTGGGAGCATTTGCCTCCTCTCGACCCTGAGGCCGTTGCAAGTATGATGCAACAGTTTCAGAACCAGTGCGGTTTGGAAGAGAGGAAGGAGGCTCTCCTCCATCAACGAAGGGAACTAACTGCGTGGGTCGCCCGCATATCTTCGGATTCCCAGAGAGAGTAGAATAGAAGAGTCTGTCGACTCATTTGAGTTTTCTAAGGTTTAAATTAGTGTTTGTAGACGCAAAGTAGTGTGTTTTTTCTTTTTCTTTGTTTGGTAGAGATCTACTCCTATGCTAAGTGTCTTTGTTTTGTTTGCATGTATCACTAGTAGTCTCCAATGCTTTCGTTGTTCACTTTGTAACGTTGTGTTTAGTTGTGTGGCTGGTCTATGTGTGTGTAAGCTTCCTATTTGATGTATTCCCATGTGGCAGCTACTAATGAATTTTTTTTGCTTTGTTACAGTTCATTCTCTTTCCCTGTTTTGTGCAGAAAAATTATTGATTTGAATTCTTTTTGAAATCTCATTTTTTTCTTGTTAATTTCTCACATGTACAAGCTAAATTACTGCCAAGTGGGTGAAGATTGCTTCGCCGAATGAGACAGACATCGATCTTCGCTTCTACAAGGCTTGGTCAACTCTTTATAGGAGCCTTTCTTTATCAAAGGGTGATTTCACCTGGCTTCCTTTCCTTTACCTTTAAATAGTTAGAGTCTCTTCTCTTATCCGTTCATTTTCGATTAGCTACTTCAGATGAATCACATAGAGGCAATCTCAAACATAAGAATACAATATTTTTCAAGAGACAGAAAGCCTAAGAGAGATGGGAAACTTCTCTCTTATAAATCTTCTTTGCACGAGCTTCTGTAAGCCCCGAAACAGACTCCAATTACATGTGTGAAGCATCATGCCATTTGAAATCCAAGTGAGTAAGTCATAATCTTCATAAGCAGATGTGTGAGTCAAACTTTCAATTAGCGAAGAAGGAAGGAGGCAAAACTAGACTTTCTTCTTTCTTTCAGAGTGAGAAAGCAAACAAATCAAAGCGGGGAGGCTTGAAAGGTCCTTTGAGGCTCGTCAATGACTTGGCTTAGGTTGCGAAGGGAAGCACGGATTAATGAGTGTCCACTTGACTCAGTCATAGTCTCGCCTAGTACACACTCTAATCCTATGTTCACTAGATAAATTGAAAAGGGTATGGTAGTGATCTCAGTCCAGGCATTGCATACTTTGTTCCTCCAAGCTGGGCAGAGCTAGGTTCAAGATAGAGAGGGAGATCCCTTCCATGCACACGACTTTTTCACAAAATCTGCTTCCACAGTTGCTTGAGCAATAACCATATTGCATCCCAACCTTCTCGATTTTCTTTGGTGCCAAAGACCAATGACTAGTTAACCAAGAAGATAACAATTCTTCTGGATGAGAAGAGCGAGTCTCAATCCAGGGGAGAAGCCAAAGGAAGCTTGCTATGGGGACGGACTGATGATGGGCGATGGATATGTTTATCAGCCAATGCATCTTCTTGCTACACCTCAATCGCTTCAGGGAGATTCTCCTTTTTGGTTAATAACCTATGTTGGGCTGACTAAGCCCATTATCCACCACATCTTGGGTTTTAAGGGCTTAGTTGAACTCAATTTCTTCACTTGGAGTCTAGGGCTTTGCTTGGGATTGAGCTTCGATATAACTTGCTTTCATGGTATTGAATTGAACTTCTACTCTCTTAATTTAGTCAATCTTAGTTGTTTTAGCTTAGGTCCATCAATCAATTTCTCATAAACCCCTAAGCTAATCTATATGAGACCGTCCAAAAATTCACCGTAACCCTCTAAGAGGAGGGTAAGGGTAGTGAGGCTTAGATTCCATAGAGTTCAACCTGCATAGGGCTTTAGTTAAGCCTATATCCATTTTAGTAGAAAATGATCTTTTATGTAGCCTAACTCATAGAGAGTTCTGTCACTTGGTCTGAACCCATTCTTTTTTTCCTATGATTGTTTAGTGATGTGTTTTCTCCTTTTAGGTTTCTATCCCATGTTGTGCTAAGCTCATTTCTCTTTTTAGGTCTTACCTTTTGTACTTATTATATTGCAAGTCATTCATTATCCACACATGTCATACATCTTTCATATAGGATGATGTTATCAGATAATTGAAGAGAGCTAAGTCAACAAAAGCAGTTAGGAAATCTTGGCGGGAAAGTTAGTTACAAACAATAGCAGTCCTAGAGTTAGCTACTAACAGAACAGGAAGTAGTTAGCAACGAAATTGATTCATTCCTTAGATTGTATCAAACTATAAGTACATGTAGAATTCATTTGAGAAAATATGAATATACACATTACATTCTGTTGTTGCTGAAAGTGTCGATCTCTAGATAGTCTAGTGTTATAATCCATCAAGTCAAAGGTCTTAGGAGAAAGGACGTATGGAAGCAGGTTGCACAAGGTCTAGCTTGTAGAAGATGCAATTATGGATATTGGTTTGCTTTTGAGGTTAATCTTGTTCTTAGAAGATTAATCTATTACTTATATGCCAAAACCAATTCAAAATATATGTCCATGATGCTTATGGTAATATCTAGTTATTCACAAAGATTGAACTTTGACTTTTCATTTCGTATGAAGCTTCTATATGAGAATTGATAAGTAAGCTACGTGTTCGTATTTATTTCTGGTAATGCTCTTTGTCATGGAAGGACTTAACATATTGGAATTGAACTTATCTTATTTGATTTGATGATAATTCCTAGAATAATTTAAACTTGAAATGTATGAAGTGATTTCACTGCATCTGCTCACCCAACCCTGGGACTGGCTGATTCACCATGTGTTTCATGTCAGTTGCCAAACAGAACAATGCATTGTATTACTAAGACCATCTGATATCTCGGGATATGGAAATAAGGATACAATTAAGCACTAACTTTTGTTCTGTAAGGTAAAAATTCGAGCTAACATGGATGAATGAGACCCAACATTGTCTATGATAAGAAATGGGCCTTACCATGTGTTTCATGTCCGTTGCCAAACAGAACAATGCATTGTATTACTAAGACCATCTGATATCTCGGGATATGGAAATAAGGATACAATTAAGCACTAACTTTTGTTCTGTAAGGTAAAAATTCGAGCTAACATGGATGAATGAGACCCAACATTGTCTATGATAAGAAATGGGCCTTACCATGTGTTTCATGTCCGTTGCCAAACAGAACAATGCATTGTATTACTAAGACCATCTGATATCTCGGGATATGGAAATAAGGATACAATTAAGCACTAACTTTTGTTCTGTAAGGTAAAAATTCGAGCTAACATGGATGAATGAGACCCAACATTGTCTATGATAAGAAATGGGCCTTACCATGTGTTTCATGTCCGTTGCCAAACAGAACAATGCATTGTATTACTAAGACCATCTGATATCTCGGGATATGGAAATAAGGATACAATTAAGCACTAACTTTTGTTCTGTAAGGTAAAAATTCGAGCTAACATGGATG
>JAJONR010010255.1:0-26971 GCA_029582245.1 Solanum etuberosum
AGACAATAGAGTTTCAGAAGTCTGTTCATTTATTTTGTTAAATATTTTAAAGACTTAAGTTGCCTATTTTATGGCGAGTTGAATATATTCTTTTTATTCAGTTTTTGAGCTTTTGTATGCTTGAGTTAGTCTTCCGCTTGTAGTCAGCCAAGACGAGGGTTTGCTTGGGGACCAGCAATGGTTCTCGAGTGCCGGCCACGTCCAGGGTGTAGGCTCGGGTCGTGACACCGTCCATCCGACTGTAGGTTGAGACCCTCAGGACCCCTTAGAACCTGGTCTCTGAAGTCGATCGACGGACTGACAGGACGGATCGTGGATCAGTCCACGGCCCATCGATCTTTCCGTAGGTCTAGACCCTCAGGACCCCCAGAACCCATCCTCTGAAGTCGATCGACGGACTAATAGGACAGATCATGGATCAGTCCACGGACAGTCGATAAGTACCGTCGGTGGCTTCAGCAGATTTTAAGTCGGGGTCGTTTGGTTTTTTCCTCATGCGTTGGACCCTTAAACTACGTCGTTTAACCCCTAAACTACGTAGTTTTGGTTAGTTTTAGCCTAGTAAACTAATTAGAACCCAACCTAATCAATTCTTCACCAAAAATTCATCAAACTTAGAGCAAAACAGAAGAGAAAGTCGACCAAGCCCTAATTCAAGAATGTAGTAAGTTTTCATTCTAGCCCCGAAATCGAAAGATTTCTCCATAAATTTTGTCAAAAGGTATTAACTACAAAGTTTTATACTTTATTTGACGAATGAGTTCGTCATAAATACTATGCATTTGGTGACAAAAAATAAATTTTGTAGTTAATACAACTTTATTTGGTGACGAAACACTAAATTATCTCTATATACCTTTAGTGACCCATGATTTAGGGACAAACAAGTGACAAATTTTTCTTCATCACGAAAGATTTTTTGAGAGGAAATATGTGTTTTAAGTGACAAAATTTTTCGTCACTGATAACCAAATTTGTTGTAGTGTTATATTGTTAGCTCTCATTTTCTTGATATATACAATATAAGGTGGAAGTTACATGAGACATACAAGTGAGTGATGAGGGAACTGCAGTACGACACGAACTAGATCAAAATAAGTTTATAAGGATGTTAGGGGAGAGAAAGATGAAAAGAGGGAAGGAGAATACTCCAAACACATGGAAAGACTACATTGTCCTTCTACTTTGAAAGAACAAGTTATGGCAAATATGACTCTAGTTATTTGGTGTCTGTCAAAGTGTGATCTGAAGTTCTAAATGGAGTAAAATTACCATCCAAAAGAACAAGCCCCATCTTTCAACACGATTGTACTTGACAATCTACCACCTCACCAATACTCAGGAAGGAGGAGCAAGTAGAAGAGGAGGAAGGAGAGATACCTTAATCTCCCTATGCCTTGATGGAATGACTACAACTTCTTCTATGCTGAAAAAAATTCATCGTCAAATCTCGTCATCCAAGGAAACATTGGGAATTCACAAAGATGATTACAAAATATTGGAACGATCTTCCGCATGAAGAAAAAATGGTAAACACACTCAAATTCAATCATAGTAGAGTGACTATCAGAGATATTATCTCTAATATCATATAAATGTGCCTTCATTTCTGTTTTATTCATTATCAATTTATGACCATTATGTAGTCATTATACTACCATATATTGTTATTATTCTTCCTCTTGATTGTATTCAACAATTGTTGGAGTATTTTAGCCATCCCATTTGATGAATTCTCTCGCTATGAAACAACACAAGTTCTTCTCTTTGGTAGAGATCAGTACAAAAACTTCCAACCATATTATAATGTTGGGTTTTCTTTCTTAATAGATCTTTTTTAGTGTCTGTGCGCCTAGTTTTATACTAGAAGAGCTTATCAAATTTTTGGGATACACCTATATGAAATGAAATATCCTTAAGGATAGTGTCGTTGACACGCCTCAAGCTATGAAAACTTCCTACAATTTTGTAACCAAATATTTTTAATAAGATTTCCGACAAGAGGAGAAGAAAAGACGTTGTTTTGGATGCCCAAGAAGGGGGCATCGAGGAGAGTGAATTAATGTATGTATGTTCAACCATTCTTGCCTCCGCTTCTCATTGTAAACAATCATTAACCAGTTGTGATCAGAGGATTAGGCATGATCAAGACAAGGGAGACAAACGGGTGGACCAGATCGGATATGGGTGGATCAAAACGGGTCAAATAAAGTTGGATAAAACATCTTACCTGCTCATATTATCCATGGTTTTAAGAATAGTCAAGTGAAAACAAGCTAAAAACTAAAATAAGCTTAGAGTCACAACAATAACATATCCAATATGGTCAAAAATTTCAATAATTATAATGAATTTAGTTGAAAAGAAAGAGAAGATGACATTTATATTGTATTTACAAACATGTGATTATTAAGCAATGGAATACCTTTGAGCATAAGCTTATAGAAGCTAAGTGTATTTTTTGTCTTCGTTCTTTAGAATCATTGAATCTGTCAACACATTAAAAAAACTATTGTTAGTGCAATACCCTAGTGACAAACAACGTTACAAAATATACACATAAATATAAATATAGATACAAAAATCTATAAATAATGTCACACTTTTAGTGAAATTCAAAATCGTTATCATTTGATTGGCAAGTTATTGATTGCAAATATAATTCCCTTTTTCGTCTTGCCAGGAAACTCCTTGGAGAAAACTGCACCTCAAAAGAAAGAGTTTTTGGCTAATGTAAGAAAAAATAAGTGAATGAATCTCTAGTTTATTATGTTGTAGTTTGAAAGTGTAAGAAAGTATACTACTGTATTTATAATAGGGCAAGGTCCTTGAACATAAACCATGTCATTAAATTCATGTCATCTATATATTTTTGATTTATAAAATTTGAAAAAATTGGTAATATTAATAGGTACTAAAATAATATTTTTCTTATTGGAAGGAGGTCAAGAGCTTCTAGTTTCACTCCACCCCTGCCTCAACTGAAAAACACATATTCATCAATTAAAAAAAACTAGACTCAAATCAAGCTGAAAAACACAAATCTATCAATTATAAAGAAACAGACTCAAATCAAGCTGAAAAGCACAAATCCATCAATTAAAAAGAAACTAGGCTCAATCCAAGCTGAAAACATAGATCCATCAAATTCAAAAGAAATTAGACTTCAATCAAGCTGAAAAATACATATCCATCAATTAAAAGAAACTAGACTCAAATTAAGCTGAATAATATAGATCCATCAATTAAAAACAAACTAGACTCAAATCAAGCTGAAAAAACACAAATCCATCAAATTAAAAGAAACTAGACTCAAATCAAGCTGAAAAACACAAATCCATCAATTTTAAAGATACTAGACTCAAATCTAGGTATAAATACATATCCATCAATTAAAAAGACACAAGACTCAAATCAAGCTAAAAAATACAGATCCATTAATTAAAAAGGCACTAAACTCAAATTAAGCTGAAAAACACAGATCCATCAATTAGAAATAAACTAAACTAAAATCAAGCTGAAAATACATAGATCTCTCAATAAAAAAAACTAGACTAAAATCAAGCGAAAAAACACAGATCTATCGATTAGAAAAACTAGAATTACATCAAACTGAAAGTACATAGATCCATCAATTTAGAAGAAACTAGACTCAAATCAAGCTGAAAAACACAAATACATCAATTAAAATGAAACTACACTCAAATCAAGCTCAAAACACACATATCCAACAATTAAAAAAAACTAAACTCAAATCAAGCTGAAATATACAAATCCATCAATTAAAAAGAAACTAGACTCCAATCAAGCTGAAAAATCCAGATCCATCAATTAAAAATAAACTAGACTCAAATCAAGTTGAAAAAAATACATATCCCTCAATAAAAGAGAAACTAGAGTCAAATCAAGCCGAAAAATACAGATCCATTAATTAAAAATAAACTAGACTTAGATCAAACAAAGAAGGAAGAGAAACAGGGACATAGAGCTAACCAACAATCACCCAAGATGACAACCCTCTATAGACTCCTACGGATACACTACAATGTTTGTTATGAAGAGAAGGACACCAATCTTACTTCTACAAGCTAAGAAACAACGACGTACACCTAAGAGAGCCATGAGTATTGATCACTGCAAGTAGAAATTGAAACTGACTGTTATTGTGGAACCTCATCACCATCAACTTATTCAGTAGAGAGAGGAGGTTGAGAAGAGAAATGTTGAACCCCTATTAGAAACCCTAGTAATATAGTAATCCATATAGCACTAGGTCTTTTTTTTTTGGACCGGGCCATTTTATCCTGACCTTTTGTTTGTGTGTGTGTTTTCCATTTTTTATGTTTCAGCTTTTTTGGGCTTGGTAGAGCCCGAACAAATATTTATGTGTTGATTTTAGTAAAACGAGTCCGTTGTCCAACTCTATTGAAAAAAATATTGTGGAATCAATAGTTATTCCTAATTACCCTTAAAGATAGAAAAAGTAAAGTAGTAAATATATATCCTTAATGTAGTTCTAGATCATATTTTTTCAATATGGTATCTAGTCTACATGTTTATTTCTCTTTATTTAATAAACCTTTTTATAAGAAAATTTTTAGACCTAAAATTTGTCAACAACACAAAACTATAAAAATTTATTTAGTACCCAAAATATTAATTAGTTTTTTAAATTCACCTATCACATTTAAAGTGTTACACTATTTTATTATAGTTACAATAATTTACTATCACAATATTTTATTTTGATCAACCAGGCAGGATGAAGTGTAACTAACTAGGGTAGATCATTCCACTTCAAAATGATATTAAGAGCTCATTGAAATTGACCAATTATAAATTAACAACAAGGAACGACCAATACAAATTAATAAACAAAAAGTCAGGTGTTTTATTTTGGGAAAAGTATTTTTTTAGAATTAGAAAAATATTAAGGATAAATTAGTAAAGGACATGTTCAAAAAATTGCTTATATATATACTAAAAGTAGGAGGATCCATCCATCAAAGTTGGATTACAATTTTGTTCCTACAATAAATCAATATATGATAAAATATCTAATTGAAAAATTAAATACTAATATTTTAATTTCCTTGTAATACAAACGTCACAAATTAAAGTTACCTAACTCTTTGTTTTCCTTCATTTATTAATTACATCTTATAATTAATTTATATCAAATTCTGCTCACTAAGAAATCTTATATAAATGGACATCAAGAATATGTTGAAATGTAACGATCCAAGCCTACACCTTGGACACTTGAGAACCATTGTTGGTCCCCAAGCGAACTCTCATCCTGACTGACTAGAAGCGAAAAACTAACTCAAGCATACATAAGCATCAAACTGAAACAAATATTTTACATCAAATTACTGAATCTCAAACTCTCTGAATATACTGAGTATGAAATAGAAGTTTTAAACAAAAACATA
Organism: Solanum etuberosum; assembly: GCA_029582245.1. NCBI lineage: Eukaryota > Viridiplantae > Streptophyta > Magnoliopsida > Solanales > Solanaceae > Solanum > Solanum etuberosum. The sequence continues at coordinate 5,436 of JAJONR010010255.1, forward strand.
TGAAAATGAAATTAAAGACTCTCCAAAATTGTCTATCTATGAAGCCTCTACCGTATAAAGATGGGTGTCGGGACAAGACTCACGACACCCCAAAAAGCTACTACTAACAACTCATAGAAATTGGAGTCCTCCGGAAGCAAGGGGGTCTCACTCAAAAGTTGACGAACGGATGAAGTGATCTCCACAAAACTCCTGTTGAGGATCCTAAGTACCTTAATATGCATCATAAAAAGATGCAGATCGAATGACATCAGGACATTGAATGTATAAGTATGTAATATAGTTGTATAACAAATAACTGAACTTAAAGTTCGAAGGTAACTCAAATAAATATAGTATAAATCATGATGAAAAATAATTTAAGCTCTTACTATAAGGATGCAATAATAGAAAATATTGAACTGAAATATATAAATAAAAATATACTTTACTTTTCTTTACTTGGGAATTTCTCAAACCGAAAACCATCACTATGAGCCTCGTGATGATATAATGTCTCTCCCACGCTACCAGAACTGTCATATACCTTGTCGGGTTATAGAACAAACTCAACTCATGGATCCACTGTAAAGGTTTGCTCAAAGGTAGTAAGGAGTCACCCCAAAGTTGGTGCGATCCTAACACATGCTGGCTGCGTGGTTTATGGAGAATGTGAGTTGTCTAAACTCTTCCCCATATTAGTGCTCAATACTACTCCCAAAATTTATAACTCAATGCTCAAGTTAAAATACTTTCTCTTGGTTGAGATAAGATCTCAAAAGGGCCTCTTTAAGCGGTACCTACTATGTACTCAATCTACCTGAAAACTCTTTATAATTTTCTAAAATAGTGCTCTCTTTTTTTATGTAAAATGAAACACAACCATTTAGGTTCCCTTAAAACTCTTGAAATAATTTGTATTTAGGTTGTAATCATGAAAAATGCATCTGAATTCATATTGTGATCTGATCATTAATGACTCGGGAAGTCATACTACATAAACATTGATGGCATATCTAGATGTCATACTTCTTAAACATTGATGGCGTACTCGACTATCATACTAATCATGAATCATAGTTATTTTCTCAATGTAAAAATAGTAATTTTGGAACCATTTGTGTTCCCTTAAACTCTTCTCAAAAGATACTTTAAAATACTCTTGAACTCACTTTAAAATTCCAAAATCAATGCATGGAAATAAATGCACAAAAACTTTCAAAAAAAAGTATCATTAACTGGGGTTCATGTGAAATAAAATCATGAACAACAACCCATTAATCTCAACACATAAAATATCATAATCTCATAATTAAGAAATCAGAACTCGGAATAAGAATACAATTCCAATTTAGAATTTCATGGATCTTTGAATAGAATAATGGATTTAATGCTTACTAACTGAATTTAGATCTATAGCGTGAGGAGAAACTAGTCCAACACTATGAATAGCCTTACATACATGGAAGAACAAAGTTCTTGAAGAAGTTTGAAGAAGAATTTAATTGGAAGCCTTGAAACCCTGTCTTTCGTCTTCCTTATGGTTTTCTTTTTGAGTTGGGGAGTTGAGAGCATAGAATTAAAATAAAATTGAGTACTTGGTGGAATATACTCCCCTAACTAAAGTTAAAACGTCATGGCTTGGGATTAGGAAAAGTGGAAAAAGACAAAAGAAACCCCACTTAAAGGGTTATTGAAAATCATCCATGGGGTCATCTATGGTTCGTGGTTTGATCTATAGACCCTATATCCCATCCGTAGAATTCATATTAAGGTTTTAAGGCTAAAAAGTTCATTCTAGGGATCCAAACTACGATTTGTATATGGGTCCGTAGGAATTAGACCCCAAAATTTGACTCTCTAGAGTTTTTCACGAGTTGATAGTACGGGTTGTAGTTTAATAAACGACCCGTACGTAGAAGGGTTTCATAGTTACCGACTCGGAAACCTCTATTGTGGTTCATAGATGTTCTTTTCACCTATTAAATTTGAAATATTAATAGTGTACATTACTATATGTTAACAATTGTATAGTATCTTTAGGATATATATAATTAGATATTCAATATTTCTTTCTACATTAATTTGAACCACATATTATTACTAAATCTACCTTGAAGATCAAGATAAATCATAATGGCAAGCGAATAAGGCTTAAAAAACAATACCTACATGTTATCAGTTTGAAGCAATCTGCAAAAAAATAGGAGATTAAAGTTTTAGTCATTTGAAGACGCTTAATAAAACCATACGAAAATGCTAATGGTGTGAATGTTCGTTGGCAACTAATATTCATTGACGAAGTGGTAATACTATTGTAATCTTGTATGATATTTATTAGTTGCGACACCACCTCCTTCATTGACTCTAATAGTTGTTGTCACGACCCAAAAATTAACGTGATGGCACTTGTCTTTTCCCACCAAGACAAGTCATCCTCAACCCAACGAAAATGAAAGAAATATGGAAAACAGTAAAGCAAGAACAAGACAAAGGTGGAAAACTTATTCATTCTAAACAATACCCAAAAACCTGGTTGTCACGTGTACAAGCCACTAAAGTAAATACATAATTTGAAAGATAAATACAAGTTCCAGTCTTTGCTTGTCAAGTAAAACAAAGCCTAAAGAAAAGGAAACAAGGGCCCACCTGGATGACAAACAGTTACCTCTCAGATCCTTGAACGAGACTCGACCATAAGGAGAGGAAGAAGATCACATGGGTCTGGGCTTGGAACCTACACAAGTTTAGAAGCACGGGGTGAGCACCAACAACATGGTACCCAACAAGCAACCGACTAAACAAAGTAGCTAGCTAGAAATCCAATACACCTTACACTCCAACCAAACCTCCTCAAACTACAACCTTCACAAAAATCAGCCCAACCTAGCAATTCTACAATAGACGGCTCACAAGGCCCAATACTCACAGTTGAACCTTCACAATTCAAAAATCAAACAATTCAAATAAGTCAAACTTAATAACAAGTAGTTCCTTCAAACATAACAAGTACATTAATATCAAGTATCAAGCAAGTCACACATAAGCATCAAAATCATCAAGTCACAATAATCAATATCTTGTCGAAACCATTTCCCATCGGCTTTATATCAAATTACTAGCCGGAACCATTTTCCATCCGCTTTACATCACTAACTGGAACCATTTTCCATCATCTTTACATTACTAGCCAGAACCATTTCCTATCGGCTTTATAAACACTTGCTAGAAATGACCCCGGCATCCCAATACTCGTCAGCAAACACCTCGGCATCACCACACTCACCGGCAAAGACCTCGACATCATAACACTCGCCGGAAAAGACCTAGCCATCATAAATCATTACATGTCTCATCACAGTGTTCACAATCAATGCATACAAGCAATATCACACCACACAGAAGAGACAACAAATCATAGAATTCAAGTCCACAACCATGCTTTCAAGCATTTCATTAATTAATAAACAAGGGTCAGAATAAGGCAATTCACATCATCATGTTCATCACATAGCATTTTCCATTTCAACCCTTTTTTATTAATTTAGATGTATCAAGTGGACAATTTAAACCTTTCATCTCTTCCCCATACTCCCAACACACAATTAACGATGGAAGTACACGAATTCTATTAAAATATAAGGTTTAGGAAGTCACTTGCCTTAAATCAATCAACAATCACTTCAAGAGTTGATTCATCCCCTTCTAAATCCCTTCCATAGCCAGACAATCTATAATAATTAAGTATTTACAATCACTCATCAGAAACAACACTTTCCACATGAATTATATAGAGAAATGGGTCAAACAACTCAAAACCCAATTTCAAAATGGAGGTTTGAATCCAGAAAATAATACTTGAAAAAGATGTTTAAGGCTTTAGGAACTCATTAGTGAAAATCATTTTGAAAAAGGGATCAAAACCACTTCAAAATCACAATTTTATTAAGTACTTGGGTTCTTGAAGATAACCCCAAATTCCACATTTCAAAAGCTTGATTTGAACACATAAATCCATAGTTAATAATGGGTAATTGAAGATTTAGAGTTATGAATCGTTACCCAAAAGATTTTCCTCAAAAATCCTGTCCAAATCGCCACCCAGAGCTCCCAAAGATAAAAAAAAATGGTGAAACGGGGTTGAAACCCCAATTTTAAGAGAAAAGTTTGCCTATGTCTCAATTTCTCATCACGATCGCGTCCTAGAGTCATGTGATCTAGTAAGTAAAGAAAGTCAACTCTTTAAAGTTGACCATCGCGATCGCGGCAAGACCCACACGATCGTGATGCACCTAAAATTAGTACTACGTGACCGCGATGAGGGAGACTCGTGATAGCAATGACCAAAATGGTCATACACTAAAAGTCAAAACCCAAAAAATCAGCCAACTCTCAAAACATCAAAAGGACCCTCGAGATTTATTTAGAAACTCGTGCACACAAACCACACATGCAAATAAATTATACTCGATCTTCCAAACTCAATGGAACCTTCAAAACATGAATTTGAGGCCTCCTTGACCCTACATATGTGAAAACCACAAGAAATTAACTCAACACCTAAACAGGCTAAAACAAGCTCAGGACCTCTCAAAAATCAACTAAGACCTCACCTAAGTCATCCCTAAATCCAACGAAACTCTCAGAAATTTGATCCAAGCATCCGAACTCTGAATGTTTACCAAAGTCAACCCAAAGGCTAAAATTTAATAATTTCACACTTTAGGACCCCAAATCCTCAAAAAGACTCAGAATTTGAAATTGACAACTCCTACAGTTTATATTTCACCTTTAGGTACTGATGGAATCAATGGAATTACATTCCGACACTCTAAACTCCAAAAGACACTAAAAACAACTTAGCCTTTCAAAATCAAAACTTATCAAATTCTTAACTTTTAACTCAAAGTTGAAACCTCAATCATAAAGGCCTCAGGGTCAATCATGGGAGGGCAAAAAGGTAAATTCATGAAATTTTCCTAAAATGTTCGATTGAGTCATTACAGTTCTCCACCTCGACACAGGAAACAAAAATACAATCTACTCTTTTCAACACCCAGGTTAAAACATAGAAGGGATCTTTTAAACCAAACCAAAGCTATTACATTAAAATGGCCAGATATGTGGTGCTAAACCTTACTTCTTATAGGTTTAACAAAGACTTTTAAGTAGTATTTACTAACAAAAGAGAGTCCATACCTTGCATCAACGAATTTATGTCTCAACATTTCTCGAACGATTTTATTTCTTTGGACGAGTCTGTAAAGTCCACCAACGAGAGTTTCTTTCAGAAGTATAAGTATATGCTTATTGAATATATTAGATCTAAAATTAGTCTACTTATTTTGTTTACTTTATTTTCATTTTCTTATTAAATGTAGTATGCATCTTATTGAAAGTTAAATTAGTTGGTAAAAGGGTGAACCATAAAGAGAGAGATAATCATTACCAACAAAAAGTATGTTAAATTATATCACACTTGTGCAAAGATTTTACTATGTGCAATAGAAATAGAATATGATTCTCACTTCAAAATATATATAGGTTTGATCGTGAAACTTTGACTTTGTGGGGAGACTTAGTTGTAACTGAAGGGAAAATGTTAGAGAGACTTGAAAGCGCGCACCAAACTAGTTACTGCATTTTGCGATATTAATGGCTCTACCTACCAAGCTATAATACCCCTAACAAGTGCTTTCATATTTGACCAGATTAGGATCTTTCAGAGGCTTTATGAAGGGGGAAAAATCATAATTTGGCACTTTGTGCTTCATATTTGAAGTAAGTTGAGACTTCTCTGGCTCTTATTTGAAGTAATTGAGTTGGTAATTACTTTATTTAGGGGTAGTGAGGGTTTTGTATAAATGAGATGGCTGACATTTATGCGGATAGCGGTGTCGTGTTATGAAAAATTGATACCTTATTTATTGATTGATAATTGTGTGACTAAGTGAGTATAATCTTAGACCTATTGACTGAGTGAGGACTCATATTTTCTCACTTGATTTTGGCTTTGATTTATTACTTGGTGACTTATAATGGAGAAATTGATGATATAGCTAATGTTTGAGGATTTTGGGATAAAGTGATCATGATCATGTTACATTGGCTGAATTGTGACTCATATTTGCTCACTTGATTTATCTTTCGCTTCCTTGCTATAATTTATTGATTCAGGGTCAACTTTTGATGTTTGTGTTGGATATTGATTCTTGTGCTACATAAACACTATGGAAATGAAAGAATAAAATCACAATAGATGGGTAATCTAGGTATTCGCGATATAAGGTTATTCAGTGTAGGATGTTGCATTCGGGGAATTTCTATAATGTTGTCTGGTACATCGTATGTCTATGGACTTCATGAGTCCCTCATGGGTCCCATCATTCCCACACCTTTGTGTGTAGGTTAAGTTCTTGGTTTGAGTTGTGGTTGAGTGGGAGTCAGATTTTGTGATGTTTTGCTGGAATTAAAGTGTAATGACCCGGTCAATTATTTTTAGAAATTTTCATAAAATTACCATTTTACCCCTCCCGATATTGGCCCCGATTAATTTCTGAATGAGTTATGAAATTGGTTTTGAGTTTTGAGTTAAAAGTTGTGAATTTTGGAAATTTTGGAATTTGAAAGGCTAAAGTTGTTAAAAAATAATTTTCCGTGTCTTTTGGAGTTTCGAGTGCCGTAATGAAATTCCATTGATTCCATCAGTCCTAGAATGTGGAGATTGGTCTAAGAAAGTTGTCGGTTTCAGATGCTTAGTCTCTTTGAGGATTTGATGTGCTAAGTTGGTATTTGTTGAGATTTTAATCTTTGGATTGACTTTTGTCAATATTTGGATTCAGATGCTTGGATCAGAATTCCGAGAGTTTCATTGGATTTGGGGGATGATCGTAGGCCTAAGTGATGTCTTGGTTGAATTATCAGAAGTCCTGAGCTTATTTTCACATGTTTCAGGTCAAGGAGACCTCAAATTCATGCTTTGATTGTTCCATTGTATCAGGAACGTTGAGTATAGTCAGTTTGCATATATGGTCTGTGTGTACAAGGTTCAGAACAAATCTAGAGGATCCATTCAATGATTTATGTGTTGGTTGAGTTGTGCTAAGGTCTGAGTCTACAATACCTCGTAATCGTGATAGGATGTTCTCTTTCGCGAACTTGATGATTGTGAGACCCTGATTGCGAAAGCGAGGGAGGTGAGACCCCAGACCTTTGCGATAGCTAAGGGCCTGTTCACAATCGCGATCTTCACGGAAGTGAAAGTCGATTCTCAAAAGATAAGGCCAAGAATTTTTTTGGGGTTCTCTTTTGTGACATCTGATACCCCTTTTGCCTGTCGTTTTTTTGGGTTTTACCCATTTGTCCCATTTTGTGCTTTGTAAAACCCTTGGAGGTGATTTTAAGGATATTTCTTGTGCTAAATCATTTGGATATGTCTTTGCGACCTAAAAACTTCTATTCTTATTGATTATTTATGGATTTAAACATCAAAACATGGTATTTTGATTGGCAAATGACAAGGTTTTCAAGAACTTGAGTTCTAAGCTAAAATGGGGATTGTCAACTGATTTTAACTCTTTTTTCCAAAATGGGTTTCACCAATGAGTTCCAAATGTCTTGGGTAACATTTTCAAGTTAAGATTTTTGGATTCAAATTTCATTTTCAGAATTGGGTTTTTGAGTTGAGTTGACCCATTTTGCAAAATGTATAATTTTGGTGTTGTTAATTCCTGTATCTTATTGTGATTACTTGATTGGATTAGATTGTGTGGGTTTGGACATTGTTCGTAAAGGGAAGGCTCAAGTCTTGGATTGACTTTTTATTGAACTTGAGGCAAGTGATCATCTAAACCTTGTAAAACTTTTAGAATCTTATATTTTCCTTCATTGTGTGTGTTGGGGAGTAATGGGAATGAGGTTATGGGTTCAATTATTCCACTTGATTAATCTTAATGAAATTGATGAAAATGCTTTGATAGCATTATGGTGGACTTGAATTGCTTGAGTTGTTGCCACTTCCTTATGGTGTGAAATTGCTTCTATGCATTGATTTTCTTGTACCGTGAAGAGACATGTGATGAATATGCCAAAGAGAAATTGTTCCAGCAAGTGATATGATATAAAGCTGAATGGAAACTGTTCCATCTAGTGATATTGTGCCTAATGGAAATGGTTCCGGCAAGTGATATGATATAAAGCCAAAGGGAAAAGATTTCGGCTTGTGATATGATATAAAGCTGAAGGGAAATATTTCCTGCTAGTGATATTGTGCCGAATGGGTATGGTTTCGGCAAGAGTTTGACTATTATTATGTGATGCATTTTGACACTTATGACTGATCATTTGACACTTATGATTGATCTACTTGATAATTGAGAATGACTTATTGGATACGTGTGACAGATATACTTGAAACTTATTAGTTGTGAACTGTGCCCATTAAACTATGATTGTTAAGCCTTGTGAACTGTATATTGTGAAACTATTAGGTTGGGATGATTTCTATGCGGGTTGTAGTTTGAGGAGGTTCGGTTGGGGTGAAAGGAGTACTCGTATTCTAGCTAGTTTTTCCTTGTGCAGGTTCTGAGAACGAATTAGTGTGATTCCTTTTTTCTAGTTACATTTGAGGGTTTCTAAGGATAAATTTAGAGGTAGTTGCGTGTCATCCCGACGGGCCCTCTTGTTCATTATTTTATGCTTTGTTCTATTTGAGAAACAAAGATATTGAGACTTGTAATTATCTTTCAATTCCACACTTTTTACATTAGTGGCTTGTACACGTGACAACCAGGTTTTGAGGTTATATTAGAATGAAAAAGTTTTCCGCCTTTATGTTATTCTTGTTTTTCTTTCCGCATTTCTTTCGTATCGTTGGGTTGAGGCTGAGTTGTCTTGGTGGGATAGACAAGTGCCATCAAGTCCATATTTGGGTTGTGACATGAAGGGTGAGTTGTTCAACTTTGATAATAGTGGATTCTCGTTCTATTTTGTTTTTCCCCTATTTTTCTTTTTCATAGACAGATTGTATTAATTTCTGACTGATATTTTCAAAAATCTTTGATGCTTTTGTACTTGTGTCAGCAATCATGTTTTTTTAAAATTCCCACACTTGTTATATATGACTTTGGGTTACAAATCTCTTAATATACAGTAATGCTTTATTGATTTTCCTCTTTTTCACAATTTTCTTGAATGATTAATAAATGTATAGGGTTCGCTTACGGAAACTGGTGGGCCCTCTCACAACTTGATGGAATTTTGGATCGTGACACTGAAATCTAAATAATAAATACTAAGACCTTCATTAAGTGCAAATAAATGAGGTCTATATATTGAATACAAATGGATTAACCTTAGGAAACCTAGGGTAGAGGTGAATTAGGAATTGTTTTAGGGTATTTCGAGGAGTAAGAATATCAAATCCGTAAAAAGGGTCTGATATACCCCTCAATTTGCTATTTAGAGTTGATATGTGCCTCATTACGAAAGTGACTCATATATATCCATATTGTTACATAAATGACTCACATATACCATTTTCCTCTAACGGAAGTGAAAAAATAATTTTAATTTTTTTTATTCTTTTTATTAAGAAAAAAGATAATTCATGAAGGAGTATATTTCATTAATTCACATGTTTTATTTACTATTTCTATTCATAGATTAATTTAAATTTATTATTTTGATGGTCAAATTTATTTATTTTACTTATTTTCTTGTAAAATTTACTATAGATGCCCCAAATAATTTTTTTACAAATATAAAAACTAAATTACAATATAGTCGTGAAAACCTTAATTTTTTTTAAAAACTTTTAAATCTTTTCCCATTCAAACTTCTTTCTTTTTATTCTCTTATTTTCACACTAAAGAATGAAAGAAAAACAATTAAAAACTCAAATAATAATAATCAAAGAAGTCAAAAAATAATTTATGTGTGAAAAAGATCAAATAATGTGAGCCATTTTTGTAATGGTAGGGGTATATGTGAGCCACATTTGTAATCAGAGGTATATCAACTCTAAATGACAAAGTTGAAGGGTAAATCAGGCCCTTTGGGAGGACCTATGAAACGACACAACTTTAGGAAGTAGAACAGGGTCGCGGATGTTCTAGCTAAAGGAGAAAGGAAGCAACTTCTGAAATATAAGATATAATGGTAAAAAAGACACCTGAAGTATCATATTTTTGTGAATTTGATACCTCAACCATTAGGTGTTTGTGTTTTCTACCAAAACTATCTCCAATAATTTATCAAAATACCTAGACTATCTTGATGAATTGGTGTCTTGTTCTTAAGGAAAACCATTTCTTTTTATATTTTATTATATTGAGAATACAACAAGTACAATTTTAAAATCAGATATTATCAACAAAACATTATGCCGAATTCTAATTTTGCACTGCTTGTGATGATTGAGTTATTTCCATAACTTTATCCATAATGCTACGTGATGGATCCGAATAGCACATACAAGTGTACGTGATCATACAAGTAATAAAGTGATTGTAAGTAATCAGATGCCGAAGCGACTGGAATTATGATTAACTATTTACTAAATTAAACAAGTTCTAATTATATTAAAACAAGAAAGTAATAGAAAGTTATAAATATGTAGAGATTCTTCACAGAGAAGATAAATCTAGGGCTATGGCTTTGAGCGAGACTCTAGGCTTATAACTTTGTTTTGCAATCATGTTAAGTATTTGATTTCATTGACTTAGTTCCACAAGAACCCTAGCAAAGGGAACTCTAGTCTATTTTTTTTGCATTCATCAAGAAAAAATTGTATACCCAATCAACTAACAACTAGGTTTCTCCCCAATAAACAAAAGGACCAGAACATTTTCTCAATTAAAATGATCGTAGGGGAACATTACAATTCAATGATTTATCATTTACAATGCTTGTTATTATGGTCAAAAAAAAAATTAAAGTTCCATCAGTGACCAATATTTATGTTTTAGTTGTCCTCAGTAGCATAAAAAAATAACAATATATAAAATGTTAACTAGATAGATTGTGATAACCCAGAAGATCATTTTTGGAAATTTTAGAAATAACCATTTTATCCCTCCTAATAGCTACCCCGAGACATGTTGGATCAGTATATGAGACTAGTTTTATAATGGGATTGAAAAGTTATGATTTTTATAAGTTCTAAAGTTTTGGAGACTCTTGAGTTTATATAAGTTACTTTAGCAAACATCCGGATCTATGAGTCTCGGAATGGAATTCTGTCAGTTCCATCATATCTTGAATGCGGAATTTGGTCTAGGAAAGTTAGTTTATTTCAACTTTAATGATTCTCAAGTTATTTATTGTGACTTTAACGTGATTTAGGTCAAGGAGACCTCAAATTAATGTTTCGATGGTTTCATTAAGTCTGAAATATCTAATTTAGTAGGGTAGCATATCTTATATGTGTGCACGGGATTCTAAAAAAATTTGGGGGCCCAATAGAAGGATTTTTAGTTTTAATGTTTTTTTGTTGTTCTATTATCTTATGTGATGTTCATCGCAGTCGTGTGATCCTCTTCCGTAATCGTGTTAGTGTGTTAAGTTGTGCATCGCGTTAGTGTGTTAAGTTGTGCATCGCGTTAGTGTGTTAAGTTGTGCATCGCAATCGCAAGATGTCTACGGGATCGCATAGGGCTAAACTCTTGAATGTTGTGATTGTATGGCCCTTGTCGCGATTGTGAAAGTCAATTAATTAGTTAACCATCTTTTCTCTCCGCGATCGCGTGGAGGGGGCTGTGATTGCGTAATGTAAGTTACCTAGCAGATTTTTAATTCTTAACATCAAGATTTCTTCCTCATTTCACCATTTTTGAACTTTTAGAACTCTTGGAAGACGTTTTTATAGAGGGGTTTCAAGGTTAATCGATTGGGTAAGTGAATTTAACCCCAACCCTTCATTACCCATTTATTGTTTCATGATTTTGGTGTTAAATCCTTGTTTTTGTAATCAAAGTTTGAGGGGTTTTTCATGAAAATGGTGTTTTAAGGAAATTGGAGTTTCAAGTATATTTTTAACTCGTTCTATGATTAGATTTCACTTGTGAGTTCCTAATTCGTTGGGTGTTATGATTTTTCATAAAAATATCTAGAAATTACCCTTCGCCTTCATGAATAACTCTTTTGGATCGATTTGGACCCGGTTTCCAAAATTAGCATCATGGGCATCAATGTTCATGTTTTCTCATAAAGATTATGCATTTAATTAGATTTTGTGGACTCGGAGACTCGTCATAGAGGGAAGGCTCAAATGTCAAGCTGATCTTATTCTTTTCTAAGGCAAGTTGACCTCTTTGACCTTTTGTTAACTGTCTTGAACCTTGTATGCATTGTTGTGTGTTCGAAAGTAATGGAGAATGGTGAAGGTCCTCTTATAATACACCTGCTATCAAATGTTGTGAATATTTGTAACGAACATGTGGAGAAAAATGATATTGTTGATATGATAACTGTCACGCCTTGAGACTAGCCCATAGACGTAATACGGGACCTATGGTCACAAGTTACCCCAAGCTAACCCTAAAGCTGGCATATTACAAGTATACTGAAATAATTCTAAGTAGGCGGAAGTATAACCTATAGATGAGTAAATCTAAAAGAGTTCAACTGAGAATAGAACTGAGTTCAAATGTGGAACAACCTAAAAAAAACAACAGAGTTTGACTCTATGTTTGAAAGCCTCTAATACTGATGAGTTGTTGGGACAAGTCCCCAGCTAACTCTAAAATAGTGAAACTAGTAATGAACTTACCAAATTAAAAGCATAATGAAACGTCATCTGATGATGAGGACTCACCACTGAAGCTGGTGAGTACAGACTGAAAATCAAGCTAAGCACGGTCTGGATGATGAGTTCCTGAACCTACATCATACAACAATGTAGCACAAAAGTATGTGTCAGTACTTTGAATGTACTGAGCATGCAAGATATATGCTAAGCTCAACAATATAACAACTAAACATGGAAATACATATACCGAAGAATACGGAAAATTAAGCTGGACTCAATGACCAAGTACTAATCATGAAGATAACATGTTGAATTGAATACTAAAGTAAATGCTTAATACATGGTCAATGCAACATGAATCTAACTGTTGGAGATACTATAAACCGACATAAACCACGTGAGCTAAACATGGAGTCCAATGTATACTCCTATTCGAGGGGACCCAATATACCTTGACGGGGTATAAAGGCATGACTATGGCATGATCACTAAAACTTATGCCCAATAGAGGGGACTTATAAACCTACGGGGGAACGTAGTTTTGGGACTTAAGGAAATGCTGAACCCTAGTCCAACTCGGTTGAAATACTTATAATTATCTGAGAATGCAACATACATATACTGAAAGATATGACATTCAAATTCTAAAGCATAATTGTATGACTAATTTGCCTAGCATGTATAATGCATGAAATACTGATAATTAACACAAGCTAGGGTTTTTGAGTTCTGTACATGGGACTACACTAATTCTCCAAGAAACATGTAATTAACATTATAGAGATTATAGAAGCTAAATTGAAACGGATCCCTAAGATTTAGAAACCCTAGGTCTGAACAAATTATGGAGAAAACTGAAGAATTGACTTAATTCTAGGGACCTAATGGTCGAAAGGAATCCACTAATGAAATCCCACATACGTGGTGACAAAACCTACGACTGAACTTGAAGAAGACCTCTGCTTGTTCTTGGGAGAAACTGTCACATCTTTCTCTTATTTTCTTTCTAAGTTAGATGATTTTAGGAGAATGAGGGTTTCAGGTAGTTTCGGACTATGTTACTAGGCTTAGACAAAGTAAAGCGATGTAGTATAAGTACAAAAAGAAATATTTTAAGTACCAAATGCATAAGGGAAAAGACCAATACGACCCTTACTTAAAGCTGACGAAGTGACCTTCATGAGGGGCTTGACGGGTTGTCTAAGGCATAATGGCCCGTCTACTGGGTCGTCATGCTGCCCTGCCCGACAGGACTTCACTAAAACGAGTATAACTTTTTCCTCAGGTTTCAGTATTAGGTAAACTTGGTGGTGTTGGAAAGACGACTCAAAGACCTTTAATTTGATAGCTCATGGGCCACCTAGTTAATTTTGTGCTGAGAGATATGTTTGTATGAAGTTGAAAAAAAACTCAAAGTCTGATAACCAAGTTCTTTTTGTGCTTCACGGACTGTTTAGGAGTCGGTGGTCCTTCACAAAAGCTTGGGGGTTCTGTGCCTATTTTCACAGACAACTTCACGGTCTGTGTGAAGCTCCAAGGACCTTCTAAGCATCTGTGGTCCCTCACCTTGGCTGGGTGAAACTTCAAGAGTAGGGTGACGGGTCGTGGTCCTCTTCACAGGCCATGGACCCCTCTGTGGCTTTGTCGTGCTCTCTTTTTCATTCCTAGATCAGATTTTTGAGGTGTCACAATATCTCCCCCTTGGGATCATTCGTCCTCGAATGAAGACTAAACAAGTTGAGTTTGAAGGGAAGGAGCTGCAATCCTTACCGACTGAGTATTAAAAACTGATATCTAATTGAGTTGAGTTCCATGAACATGCAAATATGCTGAAATGAAAGGATAACTGAGGAAACAAGATACTGAGACTGAATTACACAAGAGTAAATTGATAGACTGGAGAGGAACTATTACCTCAAGCTGAAACTGAATCGGAAGGAAAAAGATGAGGATACTTGGCTATCATGGCTGCTTCTGCTTCCTAAGTAGCTCCTTCTACAGACTGATTCCTCCACAAAACTTTTACTGAAGCGATTTCCTTATTTCTCAACCTACGGACTAGACGGTCAAGAATCTCAAATTTAACCTTCACATAGGTGAGACTATCCTTCACAGCCACATTCTCTAAAGGTACTATCGATGTCGGATCACCCACACACTTCTTCAACAAGTAAATGTGAAAGACTGGACGAACCGTTGCTAGTTCTGTTGGAAATTCTAACTCATAAGCCACATTACCAACCCTTTTCAGGATTTCGTAAGGACCTACCTGGGACTGAGCTTCCCTTTGTTCCCAAATATCATCACCCCTTTCATGGGAGACACTTTTAGGGAAATCGAATCATCGATTTCAAACTCTAAGTCCCTTCTCCTCACATCTACATAGGACTTCTGACGACTCTGAGCTGCCTTTAGTATATTTTTGATGAGCTGAATTTTCTCCATAGCTTCATAAACTAAATCTTGCCCAATCAAGGCTGCTTCACCTTTTTTGAACCAACCAACCGGAGACCTACATCTACGCCCATACAGTGCATCATAAGGGGCCATCTGAATACTTGAATGGAATCTTTTATTATAAGCGAACTCCATGAGAGGTAGGTGATCATCCCAACTACCCTTGAAATCATCACGCAAGCTCTCAACATGTCCTCTAAGGTCTGAATGGTATGGTCTTCCTGAACATCCGTATGCGGATGAAATGTAGTACTGACATTTACCTAAGTACCCAGACCTTTCTGAAAAAACTTCGAGAAATGAGTTGTAAATTGAAGACCTCTATCTGAGATGATAGACAAGGGAACCCCATGCAACCTGACTATCTCACCAATATAGAGTCTGGCGTAGTCCTCCGCTAAATCTGTAGTCTTGACTTCCAAGAAGTGAGCTGACTTAGTGACTCTGTCCACTATAACCTAAATGGAATCATGTTGTCTGCGAATACAAGGTAAGCCCGTAATGAAATCCATGTTTACCATTTCCCACTTCCATATAGGAATGGTAATCTGCTGAGTCACACCTCCTAGTTTCTGATGTTCTAATTTAACTTGTTGACAGTTAGGACACTTGGCCACAAATTATGCCATGTCTCTCTTCATGTCATTCCACCAAAAGTTTTCCCATTTCACTGTACATCTTAGTGGCACATGGATCAATAAAATATCTAGAATTATGGGCTTCTGTAAGGATCCGCTGCCTCAACTCACCCATATTTGGAACACATAAGCGACCCTTGAAACGTTGCACACCATCTCCCCCTTGCGAGAACACCTCAACTCTCTGCTGATAAATTGCACCTTTTAACTAAAGCAGTATGGAATCATTGTCTTATTTTTCTTCAACCTCCGCTACCGACAAGATTCTGACCCATTCTGAACTATCACACGACCACTTGATGTATCCATAAGGCAAACTCCTAGGAGAGCAAGCCAGTGAACATCTCTGGCTAATTGTTTCTTCTCTTCCTCAACATGTGCCATACTACCCATGGATGGTCTACTGAGGGCGTCAGACACTGGATCGGCCTTACCCGGATGGTAGAGCACATTCATGTCATAGTCTTTGAGGAATTCAAGCCATCTTCTCTGACAAAGATTCAACTCTTTCGGGGTGAACACATACTGGAGGCTCTTATGATTTGTGAACACATAAACATGAACACCATACAAGTAGTGTCTCCAAATATTTAGGGGAACACGACAGCTGCAAGCTCGAGGTCATGAGTCGGGTAGTTCTTCTCATGGACCTTAAGATTTCTGCAAGAATAAGCTATGACCTTACCCTGCTGCATCAACACACAACCTAGGCCAACCCTGGATGCATCACAATAAACCACATAACCATCTGAACCATCTGGTAGAGTCATGAAAGGAGTTGTAGTCAACCTGGTCTTTAGTTCTAAGAAGCTTTTCTCATACTCATCAGACCACTGAAACTTGACCTTTTTCTAAGTCAACTTGGTCAATGGGGCAGCTATGGATGAAAATCCTTCAACAAACCTCCTGTAGTACCCGATTAAACCCAAGAAACTTCTGATATCAGTCGAAGAGATGGGTCTGGGCCAGTGTTGTACTGCCTCAATTTTCTGAGAATCCACTCGGATCCCTTCACTGGATACCACATGACCAAGGAAAGTGACCGACTGTAACTAGAATTCACATTTGTTGAACATAAAGAATAGTTGATGATCTTTGATGGTTTGCAGAACAACTCTCATATGAGTCATATGCTCTTCCTCATTCAGAGAACAAATGAAGATATGATATATAAAGACGATGACGAACAAGTCTAAATACTATTTGAACTCCCTGTTCATTAAGTCCAAGAATGCTACAGGAGCATTTGTTAGTCCAAAAGACATGACTACAAATTCATAGTCACCATACCGAGTCTTGAAGACTGTCTTCGGGATGTCACTATCTCTAACTCTGAGCTAATGATAACCGGATTTGAGTTCTATCTTAGAAAAACAACTAGCACCCTGAAGCTTGTCGAACAAGTCATCAATCCTGGGGATGGGATATTTATTCTTGATTGTGACTTTGTTCAAGTGAAGATAGTCAATGCACATCCTGCGAGAATCATATTTCCTAAGCTCATACAACACTGGAGCACCCCATGGAGAGATGCTGGGTCTGATAAAGTCCTTATCTAGAAGGTCTTTCAATTGTTCTTTCAATTTCTTAAGCTCAATTAGAGCCATTCTGTGAGGAGGAATCGAAATAGGCTGGGTATCTGAGAGAAGATCTATTCCGAAGTCGATATCCCTTTCGGGAGGAATTCTAAAAAAATCTTCAGGAAATACTTCTGGAAAATCATTCACCACTGGTAATGACTCGAGAGTTAGGGTCTCGAAGTTTGAATCCTCAACCCGAACAAGATGATATATATATATATATATATATATACCCTTTGGAAATCATTTTCTTGGCCTTAAGGTAAGAGATAAATTGACCTACAGGCACTGATCTACTACCCTTCCACTCTAAGACTGACTTGTTTGGAAACTTAAATTGAACGATCCTAGTTCTACAATTGGCTGAGTCATAACAGGAATGTAACCAATCCATGTGTAGAATGATATAAAAATTTACCATTTCTAACTTTACAAGGTTTGCTGAGGGGACTTTCTGGGAACTGTGACAGGGCAATTTTCGTATACCCGTCTAGCTATAACTGGGTCACCAACTAGAGTAGGGACTTTGAAGGATTCTGAGAGAGTTTCTGGACCGACACAAAAGTTTATTCCTAAATAAGGGATTTCAAAAGAAAGTGTAGCCCCTGGATCTAACAATGCATAAACATATAAATTAAAGACTTGTAACGTACCAGTAACCACATCAGGAGAATCCTCATAATACTATCGAGCCTGAAGAGCATACAACATGTTCTGGCATTGACCACCATCTGTACCTTACTAGGCACATTGTTGTGTGGGGCGACCCGCTGGAGCTGCTGAAGTTGTAGATTGAGCTTTGTTACCTCCCTGACCCTACTTGGCAGAAAGGCAATCCTTCAATCCATGACCAAGCTGACTGCACCCAAAACACCCATCTCTGCCAATAAGACGCTCGACCAGATGGTTCTTACCATACTTTGGACAAGATGGAAAAGTCTTGTTACCTAAAGCACTACCCTGAGACTTCGAGCCTGATCCCTTCCCTTTATGATCCTGTCGAAACCTGGGGGACAGAGTGCTAACTGATGAAGGAGCTGGGGCTATCGACCACTGCAGAAACTGTAAGCAATTTCCATTACCCGGCCTCTGCTGAGAATATTCATAATTTCCCATTCTAGCCTTTTTGTTATCCTTAGCCATTTCCTTGAGCTTATCTCCCTCAACCTGCTAATCATGGGTCATTATTCTGGAGATATCCATATCCCCTAATAGCATAGCATTCCTGCACTCAGTCTTTACCAGATTGGATATTCCAAACAAGAACTTGCCCATTTGTGCTCTCGGATCGACCACCATATGTGGAGAATACCTGTAGAGCTTAGAGAACTTTAGCCCATATTCCTGGACTGACATCGATCCTTGCCTCAAGTTCATAAATTCCTGGGCCTTAGCCTCCCTCAACTCTCTTGAGAAGAACCTATAAAAAAATCTCTATTAATATAGTCTCACGTCACAGGAGCTACATCCGCACCCCTGTTGTCTTTCCACTGTATTAACCAGATATGAGCCACATCCTTAAGTTGATAGGATAATTGCTCAACACTATCAGTACCAATCACTTTCATTACCTCAAGAATCTTCTTGATCTCATCAACAAAATTCTACGGGTCCTCACCAACCTTTAACCCTAGAAACTCTGGCGGATTCATATGAACAAAGTCTCGAACCCATGCTGCAGCTGATCCACCAGTGAGGTTTGCAGGAACTAGGGCCTGCTGATTGGCCTGGTTGGCTACAGTCTAAGCCAATAGATGGATCGCATTATAGAACTCTATAATCGTAACCTCATGGTTGAGGACTGGAGGATCTGCGTTAGCATTGCGTGTGTTAGCTTTGTGAGGAGGCATGATCTGAAATACATAACGACATATTACAAGGGAGAAAATGAATCACAATCAAGCGCATGATAAAGATAACAAAACAAGTGAAGTTTTTCTTAAAACAACTCGTAGCCTCCCCCTCAAAGGTGTGATGCGCTTCACACTTATGAAAGAGACTCTACTTAGTGCGGCTTGCACACACCCTAGGACTCTTGAACCTGATGCTCTGATACCAAGTCTTTTACGTCCCGAGACTAACACCTAGACATAACACGGGATCTAGGGTAACAAGTGACTCAAGCTAACCCTGAAGCTGACATATCACAAGCAAACTGAAATAATTCTAAGTAAACGGAAGCATAACTGATAGATGAGTAAATCTAAACGTGTTCAACTGAGGATATAAGTGAGTTCAAATGTGGAACAACCCGAAAAAAAGCAACTGAGTTTGACTCTATGTCTGAAAGCCTCTAATACTGATGAGCTAGTGGGACAAGTCCCCATCTAACTCTAAAATAGTGAAACTAGTAACGAACTAACTAACTTAAAAGAATAAAGAAACGTCCTCGGATGATGAGGACTCACCACTGAAGCTGCTCAGTACAGACTGAAAGTAGAGTTAAGCTCGATCTGGATGCTGAGCACCTGAACCTATATCATACAATGATGTAGCGCAAAAGTAAGCATTAGTACATTGAATGTACTGAGTATCTAGGATATATGCTAAGCTGAACAATATAACAACCTAACATGGAATTAAATATACTGAAGCATAGTAAAACTGAGCTGGATGCAATGACCATGTACTAATCATGAAGATAACATGTTGAAATGAATACTGAAGTAAATGTTGAATACATGGTCAATGCAACATGATTATGACTGTGGGAGATACTATTAACCGACATAAACCACGTGAGCTGAACGTGGAGTCCGATGAATACGCCACATCGAGAGGACCAAATATACCTTATCGGGGTAAAAAGTCAAAAAATTTAGTTTATAAACTTAGATTCACAATTCTTTTTGTTTTTATGGATTCATAATAAATTATTCCTACATATATGTTTTTAATACAAATGACGCTTCCAGCTTTTCCCAACCTGTAACTACATTGGATTTCCCCTTGAATGGGGCCTTTGAGAAACGCCTCTAAGGCATGCTGAGAAATAAAGGTGACTAACTCTGTAAGCCGAGCTGAGAAATAAAGGTGGAGTCAAAATTTTAATGTAATGAGTTTAGTGTTAGATTTTTATCACTGAAATTATTTTATTCTCTCTATATCTGCTTTATTTAAATTCAATACTTGTACCCTGAAGTTTATACTCCAAGGATTTGTGTCCTAAGTTGCCTTAAAGTTGCTTATCATTCTCTTGCAAATTTTAAATTTTTTGGGATCTACTATGTATAATTCTAGTTTAGTTTAAAATAAATGTTTTTTAAAATAAAGCGCAAAATTCTTTCATTTGTAACATTTTTCTCTTTTTTGTTTGTAGGATTTTTAATAATTTTCAATATAAGACGAAGGATACATGGATAAGGCACCTAACATGTTCTACTTTCAACTTTTATTAGATATTAGTAATTTTAATTCTCTTTTCTTATTCAATCAGATCTTGTATCATTAAAATAGAATAGCCTTTTTACTAGATTGGAAAAACTAGCATTTTAGAGTGAATAATTGATGACGGCCTAGAACTTCCTATGCAAAGCATTGAATCATGTTACAATTTGGTATTGTTGATGTTCAAAATTCTTTAGCTAACTTTTGAATATTTCAGAGTCTTTCTCATTTATCTTAATTATGAAGATTAAGAGCAATAAAAACCAATTTGTAATTTTCTTAGAAGTACTTTGGAAATATAGGCTAGAATAGAATAGTGCTGTAATATTGATAAAGTTAATTTCAAATTAACTACCAAATATAATTTTTTTTTCTAAATACTTTTTACAAAATCACTTCTAATAAAATAAAATATTTTCAATTGATGAAACAGAGTATTATTTTGTAACTTTTTTTATTTCAATTTATTTGATATTTTTTTCCTTTTTACCACATTTTCATATTTGATAATATTATTTCATTTTATTCATAATGATATATTTATACCCACATGAGTAATTTTAGACAATTAATTTCCCTGATTTTATTTGAATTCATCAAACTACATCAACCCCTTTTCTTCTTTCCTTAGACAAAATTGTTCATTTGTTGCAAGACTATTTTCTGCAGCAAGTGTTTAATTATAAGGTTCCATAAATTTAATGTTGAGTGTTAAATGATTCTACTTCACCTCTTTCTATGGCACTA
>JAJONR010010256.1:0-23150 GCA_029582245.1 Solanum etuberosum
AAGTTGCCTATTTTATGGCGAGTTGAATATATTCTTTTTATTTAGTTTTTAAGCTTTTGTATGCTTGAGTTAGTCTTCCGCTTGTAGTCAGCCAGGATAAGGGTTCGCTTGGGGACCAGCAATGGTTCTCAAGTGCCGGCCACGTTCAGGGTGTAGGCTCGGGTCGTGATACTTACGTACCTGGAAATAATTATGTTGTTGGTGAATTTGAGGAAAAATCTTGGAAGATGAACCCTAGCCTTAGCATCTCTTGAAGTGTCTTGAGGGTAGAAATTTATGAATGAATGAGAGGGTTTGATTATGAAAATGGATTTTTCTACACGTTTAGGGTAATTTAGATGAATTCCTAAGGGTTTTAAGGACTAAAATACCCTTAAAGAAATAAATAAAATGAGTTGGAAGTCGGAATATTTTTCCAGTAGATAGGGAGGTCTGTAATAACTCTGCAATGTAGAGCCATGAAGGAGTTGTTGTCAGGCTAGAGTGTCTCTAGTAAATCAGTCATAACTTTTTACTCAGAACTCTGAATGAGGCAAACTTGGTGGCGTTGGAAAGAAGACTCGAAGACCTTTTATTTGATAGGTCATGGATCACCTAACTTTTTATGTACTAAAAGATTTGGTCATTTGAAGTTGACCCAAAACTTAAGAAAACTTATGGGTGACTTGAACGAATTTCTCCTTAGTTCTTTTTTAAACTAGAGGTGTTACATCTAGTGAGCTTAACACCTACGAAAATTTAAAATCACTCAAAAAATCTTATTCACAATGAAGAATGGTTTGAGTCTTGACTTTGAAATTTTCGGGGTTTACAATATCTCCCCCTTGGGAACATTCGTCCTCGAATGATGGTTGGACTGAGAATGGCAAGGGAAGGAGTTCTTCTTACTATCTTTCAGACTTCTGAACTTTTCTATTAACATAGGCGGAACTAAATCATACTATGGGCTTGGAACTATTTATAGCAGATAAATCAAGAACGATATGAGTTTGAACATAGTCACACTCTATCTGAAACTATCTTCACTTGAAACAAAGGTATCTAGGTATGAAGTAAGGATGGAAATAATATGAATTGACTGATATGACTAGTAGCTTTCAAGCTCAAAAACACTTCTCAACTATGCTCTTCTTTCTTATTACTACTCCTCATTGGCTGCAACTCATAGCTTCCACAAGGGTAGATGACTACTTTTACCAAGGTCTGAGTCTTACCGTATGCTCTCAGTATATTCAAGCCTAGTACTATAACAACTCCATGGACTCCTACTAACCAATCCTTATAAGAATTCCTCATTCTCTCGTCACTTCTACCAACATAACTTTCATGCATCACTACCAGGAACTGACTAATTACTCATTGTAAAACCTTATCTCCTTCTTCCTCCACATTTATAACCTTAGGTAGAATAAAAAACCATCACTATCACAATAAGAAATAACAATCATCTTCTGTATCATCACACAACTACAATCATCAACACCACTCTCAAAATTAATAAAGGATCACTGAAAGAGCTTTAGGGTGAAAGATCATAAGCACGATTCATTTGAGAGTTCTGATATAATAATATGAATGACCTAACATTATTTTTCTAGCCAATCAGATCAAATCATGAATTTATGAGACTGAGCGTACTATTAGACATGAGTGCTTATACGAATAGGTTCATATAATAAGGATGATATCCATAACTTTATGGATAAATATTGAGATCAATGGGCTAAAGTATTTGCCCCTCATTATGGAAACTAAGCATACATGTGAATCTCTCTAAACTGTATGAGCATAGGTCATAGACAAAATTCTGATATATGAGACATCAACCCCATGTTTAAACGACTAACTTTAAGGGATAAGCTAGAGTATGAATGGATCGATATGCCACTTTAACTCTTTCTGAAGACATCACTATCTCATTCTTAACATTTGACTCGATTTGTCATCTTATATCTCCCCATTAGGTCTAAGGCTGACATTAGAAAGCTATGGAACTATTCCAACATCTCTAATATGGTCTACACTCCCTTTACTCTAATACTCGAGAAGGCTTACCTCATGGCTACTGAACTCTCCATAAGAAGGTTCTAAGATTTCTTCTAAGACCTCATTCTAAGATGCTTCTCTTAAATTCCTCTCATTGGCTTATATGTCCACTTAATCTGACTGATAATAATCTGACCTCTCCTTCTTGGCCTACCAATAACATCCTTCTATGTTCATATCAACCGAACTAGAGGAAACTTTGAACTATATTTAAGAGGCTCGTCATTGCCTATATAAAATCCTTTCTACCAAACTCTTAAGAGTGATAAATAATGCTTACATCAGCCTACTCCAAATTGACAACTCAATTATGCTATCTAGGCATACATGAAAAAATAAAATTTATTATAACCTCATCGGACTACTTACAATCTCAGGTACACCTCTTAATACTCTTGTTGATCCAGTGAATTAGTCATACTTCATTTCTCTCATCTATAAGTCAGAATCTCACACTTGTACCACTCCTATTCATTCAGCTAAAATCTTACTTCCTCTTTTATTTTATGTCGAGTCTACCAGATCAGGTCCAAAAACTAACATCATCACCCTCATGTTGCCATCATTTTTATCACGATACTCATCTCAAATAAAAGCTTAGTGTCCAGTACCAAACACATATATAAATATAATTGCTCACCTATTATAATAACTTACGACTACTAGATAAAATTAAGAAACACTTGCCCACTAAGACGTCATGACATGTAGTCAATCTTTGTCTATCAGTTCTACATACATACAATTTACCGCCACACCTCATTTCACAACTTAAGTACTATTAACCCATTCATTATACATCGTTTCCAAATTAGTTTTGTAACCCTCTGAACATCATGACTCTCCCTAAAAATCATAAGCCTATCTTAGATCTATGACCTCATGAATACTCTACTCTTTTATTCAACACCTATACTTGGCCTTCACTAACACAATGTTACGTTGACATAAACTCCCTTCTGGTTAAAGTATACTCTAACTCATCTTGATGAGTAACTATTACTTTACCTCGTATCCTGAACTCTATACAAAATAATTATTCTTTAGTCTACTCAGAACTGAAAATATATCATTAATAACTTACTGGGTGCATGACTGCAACATTCATAATTTGCTTCATCACCATCTCCCTTTCATAGATTACTATACCTCTGCATGCTTTCCTCTGACTCTTGACACTTCTATTACTACTGGCTCATAATATCTCAACTCACACTATCTTTCGGGTGAATATACTACCCAAGAAATCTAAAAAATACTTCCTCATAAGGGTCTCAACTGAAACAAGGTTAAGAGAAGTGAGTACATCTCCCTTTCAACTTGACCGCACGATTCATATGAATAAGAGTGCACTATTTCAAATTTCAACACTAAAGCTCACTCACAGGCTTCTCTCAAGACCCTCTGCAGTCTCATGGCTTTCTCAAGACTTATGTTGAGAATAACTCGTCAATAAGGACCTGACTTTGCTTTTCAACCACCTTGAGTATGAGGGGTAGTCAACTAGATATAAGAACGCACGAGTTAGAATAAGTTCCTTATGACATAGTTCTAATGCACAATTTAGAGTATGAAAAAGGGATGCTTTTCTTAAATGTATATAGTCCCTAATTTATAGAAGTGGGCTCCTCACAACCATAAATATGATTCTAATGACACGACTTCAAAGAAAACCTATGACACATTAAACCTAGCTCTAATACCAAGTTTGTCACCACCCGATCCTATACCCTGAACGTGGCCGGCACTCCAGAACCATTGTTGGTCCCAAGTGAATCCTCATCCTTGCTAACTACAAGGGGAAAACTAAATGAAGCACAATGGGAACTCCAAAAGAATAAATAAAATTTTAAAACTCAATTTTGAACTCAACTCTAATAGATGTCTAAAATAAGTAACAAGGTATAGTTAACTATCTAATGACCTCAAAACATCGCAACAACAAAAGAAATAATGAGAGACTCCTTGACCCTTAAATAATCTATGAATCCTTTAGTACTCAGATAAGTGTCAGGATAGAACCCCAATAACTTAACAAAACAACAATTAAATGTGAAGCCTTTTGGAAGCAAGGAGGCTCACCCAAGCTAGCTGGAATGTGAATGGTCTTAACGAAGTTTTTGTTGATGGCTGTGAACACCTATATTTGCATCATAAAATGATGCAAGCTGAATGGCGTCAGTACATTGAATATACGAGCATGTAATGGAAAAACTGACCATACAAATATAACTGAACTGATAGAAATGGAGGACATACTAACCTCAATATGAAAGTAGTCATAATAAGATGCAATATATAAAGCTTTTAAAAAGACAAATAATAACTCAAGATGTATAAAAATACAATAAATAAAGAACTCTTTACTCTTATTTGGGAGATTCTCTAACCGACAATGATTAACGCTCAACTACACCATTTTTTATAAACGTTCAACTACACCTCATCCAATACTAGGTGTACGCGATCGTAATCTAAGTATAAAACCCAACAAATGAGTTGGGTCGAACCCACAGGGAGCGGTACAAGTTCGAATTCAGTTATGAAGTTATAAACGTGATCTATTAGGTTGTAGGAATAAAAATTATCTAAAATATTTAGATACATCGAAGGGGTGACCCAAATTTCAGATGGGGGAATTGGTTTGTCAATTAGCAACTAAAAGAATTATCAAAAACAGGGGAAACAATAAGTAAAGAGGAATTATCAGGGATGTGATCGATTATAGGCTAATTTCGCTATATGTGTAGTTAGAATTTACTAACAATTGCTAAATCTCACGAGGTAGGCTAGACTATAGATGCAATAGCTTCTCTCGAACAACCATTACGATTCAAACGAGTTCTCTCGAACCTCGACAAGCTAACAATATAAACAACCCAAAATCTTAATTTATCTACTCTCTCGAGCTAGATAAGTATAATCGAGTTTAGGTTTCACTCTCTCGAGCTGAACCCACATAAACCAAATAGCTATAATCATTCATCGATAAACTTAGTTCTAAAACCTCTTTCTCAAGCAAGCCTAGAACACTAACCTAGAATTGCATTTGCAACTACAATTCATAGATTAATACATAGCTATCGATTAAACCCACTTCAATTAAGCATTTTAATCAGTAAACAACAATACCCATAAGCTAATTAAGACAATAATCACATGAACACACCCCAAGTATTGGGGTTTTAGCCACACATCAATAAAAATGAAGAAACAATTACCAATTATGTTAGCCGTGAACTGGGTAATGGTTTCCAAGTCTCTCCAATGCTTCAAATCAACATAATTCAAAAACCCATTTGCAATTCCTCAAAATCAAGTCTCAAAAGCGTTAAGTTCTACAATGGAAAACTCTGAAAAACTCAATGGGGCTCTACTTAGATTCTACAAAGCTTGGATGCCTTTTCTGCTTTTCAAAATTCAATTTATAGTTTCCCAAATTTCGGCCTTCATGACCATTAGGTGAAGTATATCGTGCATCGCCAACCAAGTCGGCGACGCGCCATTTGGTTCAGTCCATCGCCAGTTTTCCTAGGCTTTTTATCCTCAGGGTTCTGTGACTTTAGGCGATCAAGGTCGATGTCGCCAAGCCGTTCGGCGGTCCGCCGACGGTCCATTTCCATCGCTAAGTAGGTTCTTCCCCAGGGTTGGCATGCTGGAACTTTAGGCGAGCTAAAGAGCCACTCGGCGGCTCACCGAGTGGTCTTGGTGATCACCAGGATTGCCTTCCTTCAACTTCTTCAGCTATTTCGCTCCTTTTTGCCCGGTAATGTCCTTGCCTTGCTCCTTAGCCTTAATTGCTGCAAATCAACACTTTAACATCAGTTTAGAGAATAAATTAGGCATTGAGGACACTTATACTATGAAAACAAATCCCCAAATGAGTCAAAATCTCAGACTCATCAACACCCCCAACTTAAACTTTTGCTTGTCTTCAAGTAAAACTCAAGATCAATCAGTTCAATAAGGATGTCTACACACAGTGCTACTAAAGACTCAACACAAATGCACACAAGAGGTTCAAACTACACATACAATGTTAAATTGTGCACTCTAGTATACTAGGTGTAGACGATCATAATCTAGTATAAAACCCAACAAATGAGTGGGGGTCGAACCCACAGGGAGTGGTACAAGTTCAAATTAAATGACGAAGTTATAAATGCGATATAATCAGTTGTAGGAATAGAAATTATCGAAAACATTTAGATAAATTGAAAGGGTAACACAAATGTCAGATGGGGAAATTGGTTTTCAATTAACAACTAAAGCAATTACGAACAACAGGGGGTAATCAAGTAATTAAAGGATACTTGGGGATGTGACTGAATAATTCCCAATTTTGCTAAATGGGTGATCAATAATTACTAAAGTTTACTAAATCTTAGTGGGTAGGCTAGACTTTAGATGCAATAGCTTTCTCTCGAATAACTATTATGATTCATGCGAGTTCTGTCGAACCTTGACAAGCTTTACATTTTAAACAGCCAAATACCTCACTTTATCTACTCTCTCGAGCTAGATAGGCAGGATTGAGTAAAGAATTCACTCTCTCGAGCTGAACCCACAACCACCCAATGACTACAAATATTGATTTAAAACCATGACTTTACACCTCTCTCTCAATCAAGCATAACATACTAAATTAGAACTGAAATCACCATTCCAATTCATAAATTGAACATCAGCTATAAATCAAACCCACTTCAAAAAAGCAATAAAATTAATAATTCTTGACACCCATAAGCTAAATTAGACAATTAGTCACATAGTGACACCCCCAAGAAAGGGGGTTTAGCTACACATCATAGAGAGTAAGAAATTGATACCTATTACATTCTCCATAGCTGGGTATTAATTTCCAAGCCCTTACAATGATTCGATGTAGCTTCAATTTGAAAACCCAATCAAAAACTACTCAAAAATACTCTGAACTAAATAAGAACAATATTTTTCTTTTAATTATGAGTTTTCCCAATGATAAGATACCCTGATAATTTCTTGAAAATCCATTTATACTTTCTTAGAATTTGGCCTCTGGGGTCGTTCGACGGTATAAGTCGAGTGTCGCCAAGCCATTCGGCGACATGCCAAATGCTCTTTTCCTTTGTTGTTTTATCCTGCATTATCACCATTCGAACACTGTAAACTTGGGCTATCGAAGTCGGGATCGCCGACCAGGTCGGTGACGCGCCATTTGTCCCTGAAATTTGTTGTTTTGCTTGTATCTTAGCCGGCCGTCCTATAATTTTAGGCGATCTAAGCCTCCTTCGCCAATCCATTCGGTGATTCGCCAATAGATATCCTCCTCCGCCCATTTCCTATTCTTCAAGGGTTGGCGTATTGTAACTTTAGGATAGCGAAGGGACTACTCGGCGAGTCGCCAAGTGTCTTTGGTGGTCTTCAGGTTCACTTTTCTTCTTTATTTTGTCCATTGATATCCTTTCCTTGATCTTTTGCACTTTTGATCTGCACATTAACATTAAAACATCAACTTAGAGCATAAATTAGGCATTTAGGACAATAAAACTATGAAAACAAAGCCCTAAATGAGTAAAAATCTCAGACTTATCAACACCCCAAACTTAAACTTTTGCTTGTCCTCAAGTAAGACTCAAGACCAATCAGCTCAACGAGGATGTCTACAAACAGTGCTACTCAAGAGTTAACATAAATGCACACAAGAGGTTCAAACTACACATACAATGTTCAACCCTAGAATACAATCATTACAAAATGCAAGTTAACAAAGCTACAAACGAGAAACCCAAAAATAATATCATAAAATAAAAAGCATACTAGTAAATAGTAATACAAAGTACATAACAACAACCTAAAAAAAGAATGGCAATGCAGATAAGTTTGGATTTCATGAATTAATGCACTCTGATTTCTAATCTTTTTGTTAGATTCCTATGGAATATTAGTGATGAGGGTAGAAGAAGTGTTATAACCTGATTCTACAGTTTTGATGATTTAAAAAACATTGGGATCTAATGAGGGACCAGATCTTAGGAGAGACTAAGAGTTCTTTACATGAAAACGATAGCTGTCAAAAGTGTGCAACTACAAGACTGCAACTTTGCAGCTCTGCAACACCTGTTGTCGTTGGTGTGCGTCCTTTGCAGTGCCTGACTTCCAAACAATGGTATTGCTTCATGTTTTGGGTCCAGTCCATAAAATGTCCATTCCACACAAACTAAGTTTCGCAAATCAAAATTTTTTAAAGAAAAAGCTATTTTCTCTCAAGGAAATATCATTCGAAGAACAACAAGGGACCTGATAGAGTTATCATTGTTCTTAATTGTTAGGGTTTATATTTCAATGCTCGTTCTTGAAGGATCTATTACTAATCTATAAAGAAATTTTATCAGTGTCAAGTTCTTGATTATCATTCTAAAGTTAGGTATGTTTGGATAGTGAAGTCCATATGAGATAGAGTTAATTGGTGTAGTGGGCAACATAGTTGTTTCTTAGTCTCGTTGGGTAACAGAGTCGTTACTACAAGGGGAAGGGATTAAGAGTTTAATTTCTAGGTTACAAAAGTTTGTAATCTGAAGCTTAATTAAATTTGTGTCAAGTTCTTGATTATCATTTCGAAGTTCAGGTAGAGTTAGCTACATTGGAATAGTGACGTCTGTATCAGCTATAGTAAGTTGGATTAATGGGAAACCGATGAGTTGCTTAGTCTCGTTGGATAACAGAGTTGTTATTGTAAGAGAGAAGGAATTAATAGGTTATTTCCTATATTATTAGGCGTGTAATCTAAATGTTTTCTCCATTTTGAGTGAAATATAGTTGAGTTGCAAATCCTGTGAAGACAAATCGTGGTTTGCTCCTCCCTCGAGCTGGAGGGTTTCCACGTAAAATCTCTTTTGTCTGATTTACTTTTGAGTTATTTATTTTCAACACTATTATTCTTTCAAGGGACCTGGTTTGTTGACTATTAGTGGACGCAACATTCTAACAAGAAGATACTGGTTTCATGGTTTGACATTTATTTTCTCAAGGATGAGGGATGCTTAGGATTTAGAGCCCTGTTTGATATTTCAGAAGCTTTGTTTTCTAAGTTATGGTGGTTTTTCATAACCAAGAAGTCCCTTTGGCCTAACTTCATGTGGAATAAATATTGTAAAAAAGTTTTTCTCCTGGAGGTGCAGTGGAGAGGGGGTTCACAATTATGAAAGCACATGCCGGAAGCTAGGGATTCTATTGACTAGGAAATCTGGTGGGAAATCAGATGTGGTTATTTCAATGTTTGGTTTTACAAGTGGACAAGATGGGGTAATGAGAAGATGCAACTGTTTCTGCCAAAAGTGTCTAATACTTGTGATAAGCCTTGGTGGATGCTCAATGGGTTTGGTAAGTTCCTAGGAGTGCTTGGGAGATTTTGAGAAGAACAAAGGTGAAGAAGGAAATATTTCATTACATTTGGGTCAAAGGGGTTCCTTTTAAGGTCTCTTTTTTGTTATGGAAGATGTTACAAAAGAGACTACCTATTAGAGAAGAGTCGATCAAAATGGGAGTAGTAGATGATATGAGGTATTGTTGTTGCAATTAAAGATGCACATCAATCTTTCCAGCACTTTTTTATAGCTTGTCCTACTACTATAAGTGTGTGGGAAATTAACCTTTACAACCACTGGAATCAGATTCCATTGCTACAATTTTAAAATGATGGAACCTAGCTAAGCTAAAACCATTGTACAAGGCTATTCTTGGTTTTTTTGTGGCATGTTTAGATAAGAAGAAATGCTGTAAGTCATGGTGAGAGAAGGACTTTTAGCAATCTGATTTTTGAAATAAACAGAAGTTTGTATAAGTTGGCTAGAACAAGGTATCGATGGTTGAAGTATTTACCTAAGCAATGTCCCCTGATTGTGCAATTTTTGGAAGATTATACACCATTGATCAGCAACAAGTCTGTAATGAATTATCAAAAGGAAGCTCATGACCTAGTAAAATTGGTTTCTGTATAAGTAAATGGGTAAGGCAATTTGATGTATGTTAAATCTAGGAAGTTAACAGAAGGAACAAGTTTAATAACTGAAGCACAAGAAATTAAAGCTTGAATGGAGTTTAGTTTCAATAATATGATGGCCCTAGTGTTGGTAGAAATTCTTTATTTATGGAGAAGGTATTGGATGGGGTTTGAGAGGTACCTTGGAGTATTTCTTCGGAGATCATGTACTTAAAAGGTTTAATGTATAAGCGACATATATCTATGGAGCATGTTTATAGAGAGGTCAAGCAGTTGCAGATTATTTAAGTAACCTAGTTGTTCGTTTTGCAGGTACTTTAATCTGTAGTAGTCTACAAGAGTTTCCCCCAAAAGAAAGAAAATTTTACTCCTTCATCCAGATTAGATTGCAAAAATCAAAATACAAAAATACCAAAATTCTAATTTTGGCATTCAAGATACTATAACAATCAGATACTATATCAACATTAGCTGATATAGTCTAATCAGGGATAACAATGAACAATGATCTCTCATGTTGTAGGTTTGGGTTCAGAATTTATTCTATTGAGAGGGAAATTTGATGGTGAGTACATGAATTGTCTTGGTGATTAATCTGTCACGCCCCGAGCCTAAACCCTGGATGTGGCCAGCACTCGAGAACCATTGCTGAAAATGAAAAGACTCATGAACTACTTTATATCTATCTATGAAGTCTCTGCTAACTGAGATGGACGTCGGGACAAGAACCATGACATCCGAATAACAAAATGAAATAACTGGAAGTAAATAAGGGAATCCTCCGAAAGCAAGGAGGCTCACCAAACAACTCTGAAACTCAACTGGATCAACGAAGCACTTGATGATGATCCTGGTTACCTGTATCTGCATCATAAAAGATACAGGCCAAATGGCGTTAGTACATGGAATGTACAAACATGCGAGGGAAATCTAAAATATGACATAAGCTTGAACTGGAACTGAATAAACAACTTACCTCGTGTCAACTCATCTCAACCTCCACTCAATGCAATATAAAACAACAATAAAGATGCAGTTTATATAAAGCATTTAAAATAGTAGATAACAACTCAATGTATTGGAAAATACAATACAACTCAGTTTGTATGTAAAAATACAAAATAAACTCTATTTGGGAGATTCTCTAACCGACAACCATCACTATGTGCTAAGTAATGATACAACGTCTAGCCCACTCTGCCAGAACTATCCTATACTTTGCCGGGGTATAGAACTGCTAACCTAAGTGGATTCACTAGTCTATGCTAAGAAGCAATAAGGAATCATCTAAAAAGTATGACCCTTTCTACCCACGTTGGCTACATAGTTTGTGGGGGCTGTGAGCTGTTAGAACTCTCCCCCATATCAGTGCTCAATACTACGCCAAAAATATAAATTAGCTCATTATGTTTTAAAGGAAACATTTCCTCTTCCTAAACTTTGAGATTATTACTCAAAATATTTCTCTTAAAAGAGATATTACTCAAAACTGCTCATGAACTCTTTTGGAAATTGGTGTTTCCTCTTTTCTTAAATGTAAAAATATTTTACTCTTGGGAATGCTTAGTTCCCGTATATCATTTTAATGAAAATGAACTCAACTCTGCTCTTACTCAAACTCAAATACTCAAGTCTTAAAACAAGTTTAAAAAGGTTTGCAAAATACTTCTTAAAAGACTCGAAAGAACCCTCAAGACTTGACTCTTGGTCTACCTTGAATTTGAATTATGAATTCAAGGTTATGATTTCATGTTATGAATGATCTCTCAGTGTTTAGAAGTAGTTTAGAGTAGTTAAAATCAATAGGGATTGAAGTAATACTTTAAGGGAACACAGACGGGTAAACCAACTGAAGACAGGACGGGGCAGGCGACCCTAGCGCACTGAGTGGCACTGGGCACCAACCCCTAAACCACTGAAGGTTAGTTGGGGCACACAGGCTGGCACAGGGCACCAGGCCCCAAACTATAGAACTACTTTTCTAGCGCACTGGTTGGCGCAGGGCTCCAGCCTCTGCCCAGATTTCCCTGACGAATTTTCTGACCCTAATTCGCATATAATCGAATGGTTTATTTCCCACTCACTTAGATTCGAATACCCAACCTAAGTACATGATAGGCTACTCAAACAAACCCTCAAAACACTAACTTTATCTCAAGAACTCATCAACATCCCAACAATCCAGATTACGAATGGAATTTCAAGAAAACTCATCAAGATCTTAAATCCTTCAACTTTGAGAACGAAATTACATTAAAATAGCATGATTGGCGTGTTGTTGAATGAACAAAACACTATGAGAACTCACATAACTGTTAGGGATCAAACCCTTGGCGGAATTCCGCAACTAAACTTCAAGAAGTTGAAAAACGCCTTGAATATTCCCTCCTTTCTCCTCTGTTCTCTTCTTGAACTCTTTTCTAAAACCCTAGCATAAATTAGGATTGTGAAAACTGAAAAAAAATTAGTTTAGACCCCTAAATTTTACCATAATTCATTTTAAGCTGATGGGGCAAGGAAAAGACCAAAATACCGCTCATATTTTTGGGTACCTTTCCTTAATTGGACAGCCTGACTTCAAACAGGCATATCTCCCTCATACAAGCTTGAAAATTACCAAACTCGTTGGCGTTGAAAAGAGGATTTCAAGACCTTTTATTTTAAATCTTATGGGTCACTTAAATCATCATGTACTAAAATTTATGGTGGTTTGAAGTTGATCCAGAACTCATAACTTATGTATAACTTGCAAAATTTCAGATTTTTCTATTTCCAATTTAGTTATTTCTATTTTTAGCTCTTTCAAATACCGAGGTGTTACAATATCTCCCCCTTGGAAACATTCGTCCTCGAATGAGATTACTCTAAGTAGACTAAGGGTGGTAGCATCTAACACCCAGCTCAAACACTCAATATGCAAAGTAACACAACATTTCAACTAAAGAGAATACCAAGAAAAGGATTAGTACCTTGATTTGGATCTCCGGACTAAAAGAGATGTGGGTATCTCTTCTTCATATCCTCCTCAGCCTCTCAGTAGCTTCCTCAACAAACTGGTTCCTCCATAAAACCTTGACTGATGCTACCTCCTTGGTCCTCAACTTGTGAACTAATGAGTCCGAGATTTGGACTCATTCTGGGGTTTGTTTTGATAGTTTATTATCCTCAAATGCCTAATTTATGCTATAAGTTGATGTTAAAGCATTGATTTTTAGGTATGTGGACTAAGGAGCAAAGCAAGGACACTAACTAGCAAAATGGAACTAAACAAGATAAAGAAGTGGAGAAGAGCAATCCTGGTGATCGCCAAGACCACTCGGCGCCGAGTGGCTCTTCAGACCGCCTAAAGGTCCAGCATGCCAGCCTTGAGCTAACAGACCAAGTCAGCGACAAAAATGGGTAGTCAGCGAATAATCGATCGGTTCTATGATGACAAAATGGATCTCCCAAATTTACACGACTTGAGGATGGTGAGAACCAATGCAAAATGGCAATGGAAGAGAGCAAAGGGCGGATCACCGAACCACTCGGCGAGCCCGACTTACCTCACCTAATGGCTTTTCAGGCCAAATTTTGGGCAACTATATATTGGATTTTAAATTTAATTTTGAGATTTCTCTCCTAGATAATAGAGTTCCCATTTTAGACTTAGAGTTTTCTCTTGATTTTTGAGTTGGAATTGTATAATTTAGGAGGATTTGGAAAGTGGGTCTTTGAATTTCATATTTAGAAATCATTGTAAAGGCTAGGAGACTATTACCCAGATCATGACTAATATATTTGGTAATCGTTTCTCTGCTTTTATGATGTGTAGCTAAAAGCCCAATTCTTGGGGTATGAGCATGTGTTTATTTGTCTAATTATCGTATGGCTATTGTTGTTTGATGATGAAATTGCTGTTTTAATGTGAGTTTAATCATTAGCTGAGTTTTAATTTATGACTTGTAGTTATAAATGCAATTCTAATTTTGAGTTCTTAGCTTGCTTGAAAAGAGGTTTTGGGACCAAAGCTTTTGATTAATGATTTGTGGGTATTGGGTTAATATGGGTTCGGCTCGAGAGAGTGAATCTTAAAACCAATCCTACCCATCTAGCTCGAGAGAGTGGATGTATTAAGGTTGTGGGCTGGTTATCTTGTTAAGCTTGTTGATGTTTGAAATAAATCACTTGAGCCGTAATAGTTGTTCGAGAGAAAACTATTGCACTTAAAGTCCAGCCTACCCACAGTAATTTAGCAAATCATCGTTAGATTTCAATTACCCATATAGCATTATTAGCCTATAATCGATCACATCCCAAGAACTCCTCTCCATATTGTTATTTTCCCCTGTTTTCATTATTGTTTCAGCTGTTCATTGCAAAACCAAACCCCCCATCAGACATTAGTTGTCACCCTTTTAGATTTAATTGTATGTTTTAGATAATTGTTATTCCTATAATCGTTTAGAACATGTTTGTACTTCTTAATTGAATTTTAGACACGTACCGATCCCTGTGGATTCGACCCCAACTCTTCATTGGGTTTTATACTGCTTAACGATTGTTTCCACCTAGAACTGGAAGAGGTGTGCTTGAAACGTTAATAAAAATGGCGCCGCTGCCGGGGAGTGGTGTTTTTTGATATTCTATTATTGAAGTTAAATTGTGTTCTTTTCTTGTTATAGTTGAACCAACTTAATTTGTTTTGTGTTTTTGTAGTTTGTGTTGAACAACAGATGATACGAGTGTAAACGAAAGTAATGGTAGCCAAGTGGGGCACCAAGACGACATTGGAAATCTGAACGATGTAATGACCCAAATCAATTGGGTTGTCTTGGTGTAATTCGTCTACCTCTGGCTGAAGGAAATGTTGTTTTCCACATTACTAGCACAATTCTTCAGCTCCTACAACTTAAAGAATTATTTGGGGGGCTGGCTCATGAGGATCCCAATGAGCATATTAGGAACTTTGTGGATGTCTGTGGTCCGTTCTCATTTAAGAACAGATCACAAGAATCAGTCTGCGTCAGGTTGCTTCAATTCTCTTTGATGGGTGAAGCTACTAAATGGTTGGTTGAGTTACCGAGGGACTCCATCACCTCTTGGGATGAGCTGACCACATCTTTCCAAGTGAGATTATTTCCCCCATCGAAGATGATGACTCTAAGAGATTGCATCAGAGGTTTCAAACTCTTAGAAGGTGAGCCAATCCATGAGACATGGCTGAAATTTAAGAAGTTGGTGCTTCAGTGCCCAACTCATGGACTTCCAAATAATGTGATGCTGCAACCCTTCTATAAGAGTCTCGATTTGGTGAAAAAATGAGTGGTTGATCAACTATCTCCTGGTGGTATAATGCAGCAACCCTATGAAATAGCGTCTCAACTCCTTGATTGCATGACCAAGATCAATAGGGCATGGCACACTCGTGAAGATCAAGTGTCTTCTCTCACGATTAGAATGAAAAAAGAACAGATAAAAAAAGATCAAGAGAGAGACCAATTCATTGCCAAAATGATGACCCAGCTAGACATCTTGGCCAAAAATGTCACGGGGAGTGGTGCAAAGAGTGTTAATGCTGTGGGTGTCAGGGGAGTAAACCTCGATGAAGCACATTTTGAAGAGTTATACAATGAGGAAGTGAACTGCCTTGCTAATCAAAGAGGAGGTTATCGTGCAAACTACCCAAGACCAGGTGGAAATGAAGATTGGAACAGAGATGAGGGCTGGAGAGACCATGATAGATATTGGCGTGATCAGAACGCCACCTGGAAGGAGAGAGGGGGGGACAAGGACAGGTACATCCCTTCCCATGAGCATCAAAAGCCCAAGGAATCTGAAGGTGGCCATATAGAAGATATGCTATCATGCATTCTCAACAAAGTTGAAGGGTCAGACAAGGTGTTGAAAGAGATGAAAGAGGATGTCTCAACTCTCAATTAGACGGTGACCTCTCACTCAGTCTGTAATAAGCACCTGGAGACCCAAATGGGTCAAATTTCATCTTATTTGAATCCAAGACAACAAGGGGGGTTGCCTAGTGACACAATGGCAAACCCCAAAAATGAAGCTTGATTTGGTATCCTCGTCATTCCACGACGTTAACTAAGGCGCTTTTTGGGAGGAAACCCAAGTATTTGATGTTTTAAAAGTTTTCTTGTGAATAACAAGTGTTGATTGTGCAGGTTGAAAAGTGAAAAGTGTGGGAAAGTGAGTAATTTGGCGAGCCAAAGTCAAGTCAGCGCCACACCGAATAGGTCGGCGAGCCCCAACTTAGACCGCCGTTGGAACTACCAAGCTTGAAGGGGCCCTCTGTAAAACTCGGGGGGCTACATGCTCAATCGGCGACTCACCGAACAGGTCGGCAAGCCCAACTTAGTCCGCTGTTTGAACCCCCAAAATTGGTGGGAGCCCTGTAAAACTCGGCGAGGAGAATACCACTCAGCGCATCACCGAGGGGTTCGGCGAAGACGACTTACTCTGCCGAATGTGCCACAAACTGAAAGGTTTTAAAGGCCAAACTTTTTAAAATTTTAAAATCCTTCATCTTCTCCTATTTTTTAACTCCCGTACCCTCTCACCCAAATTTAGATCTTTCATATTTTATTGTTTTTACCCACTCTTTGTGTGAAATCATTAATTGAAATTGTGGAACTTTGCCGCCTAGCTATACAACTTTTGAATTCGGCATAAAGTTGGTTTTTCGAACACCGTTCTTTAATTTTGATGTTGAAATCAAATGCAATCGGTAAATTTGTTGTTGTTTTGTATTAGGTAATTATTATAATCATGTTTAAGTGTTGAATTGCCTGTCATGAATTGAATTACGTGCCTAATTGTCTTAAATTGATTGATTCCCATGTTCTTGCTTGTAAAATCGAGTTTAACTAGTTGGGTGGCAATGTAAATGTGTTGGGTCTAGTGGGGTGAAGTCTAAGTA
The DNA here is from genome assembly GCA_029582245.1 of Solanum etuberosum. Taxonomy (NCBI): domain Eukaryota; kingdom Viridiplantae; phylum Streptophyta; class Magnoliopsida; order Solanales; family Solanaceae; genus Solanum; species Solanum etuberosum. The sequence continues at coordinate 16,947 of JAJONR010010256.1, forward strand.
ACCCCAAATTATGCTAAATGATGTAATTTGCCCAATAATGGAGCGTTTGACATCATTCTTAAGGGCAAAAGTCGTCAAATTGCCAATTTTGACCAAATTGGGGGAAGTCTGAGTACTCCGAGGGCATGGGTAGTACGGGTCTAGTCTTAATTGAATGGTGTATGTGTTTAATTATGAATTCGGGGGCTGCGGTCTTGATTTTGATTTTTGGGGTTGAAAACTGGCGTGTTGGGCCATTTGGCGAGCTAAGTTGAGCTCGCAGAGTGGTTCGGTGGTTTGCCAAAGTTCCCTTCAGATCGCCATTAATTTACATAGTTGGTTGAGTTTGTTCTGTAACTGTTGGCGAGAAGCATGAGCTCGCCAGAAGGTCTTCTTGATCGCCCTTTCTGTGCCCCAAACCCCTAAAATGCACTGTAACTTTCGGCGATCCAATTCTAGCTCGCTGATTGGTGTGGGTGATTCGTCGAATGGCGCTGAACATCACCGACTAGTTTTGATTTTTGAAAATTTTTGCGCTGGTACTTTCGGCGAGCCCGATCTGGTTCGCCAAAGTGACTCGGTGACTCTTTCTACAACTAAATTTCTACATTTTTGTTGAACTTTTTCTAACGTTTTTCTATGTGATTTGTAGGAATGGCCAGAACAAATTTGAATGATAGTGGTATGCCGCCCCGCAAGCGGGCACGTGGAGTTGTGATCAATGAGGGAGCAGCTGCTTCCACTGCTAAGGGCAAGAAACTACCTCCAATTGGAGGCAAGGGAAAGGGCAAAGCACCGATAGCTGAGACACCGAAGTACAACTCTGGCAGTGAGGGAGAGTCGTATGATTCTCAGGCTTCATTTTCTGTGCCTGAGGACGACCAGTTGTTACAAGCTTGGCAAACGGAGTTACGGTCCAAAGCTCGCCATGATCTGTCTAGGATTCCAAAATCGACCCCTTCAGCTACAGCATCAGTGCCTCCTCCAGAACAGACGGTGGTTCTTGCGCCACCAGTTCAGGGTCGTCCTCCCCGGTCACTCAACTGGTTAAAGGACTAGGGATTGAGGACCATCTTGGAGGAGAAGATATTGTCCACAGATGGCGTAGTGGACAGGCATCCAAATGTGTGGGACACCCTCACGTTCCACAGGTTTGAGGTCTTCACCAGGCCCTGTGGCCCATAAATTCCTACATAGTTCTGGGAGTTCTATGCTGCCTACAGTGACCTGGTAAGATACAGCAGCGATGATATCAACACTGTGTTTGAGAGGGCTACAGACTTTGAGCATGAGTACCAGAGTATGATGACTACAAAGACTCTGGATGACCTGAAGGGTTGGCTAGCCCCCTTGATTTCTGACACCACTCCGAGGTGGATTGAGGCCACAGCGCTAATATATAAGAAGGACCTAAACATAGCATTTCGGTACTGGTTTGGATTCATCAGCAGCACAGTCATGCCATCGCAGAATGAGTCCATTCTCCCCCACCCAAAGGCAGCCTGCCTTGGGTCTATCATAGCCAGGAAGCAGCTAAAATTTGGGGTTGATTATTGAACAGGAGATGGCCATGAGGGACAAGCAGCTCCAGACGTCCCTTCCCATTCCAGTACTGATCATAGAGTTATGTCGTCAGGACAGAGTTCCTCATGATGTGATGGGGGATGTCGAGGTTATACCCACATCTTCTATTGATATCTGGTGCATAGAGGCCGAGTACATACGGGACGAGGCTGATAGGAGGAGAGGAGCTCCGGTGGACACATCCCCCGAGGTTGATATTGATGCCTTACCTGAAGAGGCAACCTTGCCTACTCCGGCCTCTTGGCCTTCAGGTACTTCTAGCTCCACTCCTTCTGAGGCCCCGAGTTCTACTTCTCACCCACCCCCTATAATTGCTGCTGGTTCTACTACCTCCAGGCCTCCGATCACCCAGGCTATGCTTCTAAAGATGGGGCACCCCGCCCATACTACCGATTTGCGTGCTTCCTGGCTAGAGGCTGAGGTTCCCTGGATGATTGACAGAGCTATTACTTCTGCATCGACACCTCTCAAGGCTTCTATTGATGCACTCACAGTGAGAGTAATGGTTTGTGAGAGAGGGCACAGTACTACTAATGTGGTGACGGCTTTGAAAGCCGATGTTTCTGAGATGAGGAAGGATGTCGACCATCTGAATTCCACAGACTTCACCTCACTATTTGGGACGGTTGAGATCCCAGATGGCCCGAGTGCAGATTTTCGAGTCTGTGCTGAGGTGCCTCCTGCTACAACCAGAGATGATACTATGGCTGATGCTGCTGCTTCTGAATCTGAGGCCGAGACAGATGAGGAGCAGCTTGAGGTGCAAGATGAGGATATTTATGAGGACCCGGCCGACTTAGAGGGTGCCATGTTTGAGACTGCCAGACAGGCCTCCATGAGAGAAAGAGTGACACCGGGCACTAATGCCCAGACAAATGGAGCGGCAGAGATGCAGACTTCACCCAGGCTTAGCCTGGCAGGATGATTTTTCCCCTCCCTCTCTGTTATCTTTTTACGCTCTGTTTTGTTTTTAGTTGCATTTGAGGACAACTACTCATTTTTGTTGGGTGGGGTGAGGTATTTCCATACCTACCTCTTGTGATTGTTTTGTGAATATTGGCCTTATTTGGTTTATTTATATATCTTAGTTGTTGAATTTTCATATTGCGGATGTTTTAGCTTGTGGCCCATTATTTTGAATGAAAATGGTTTTTGAGCCTAATTTATAAATTTTTGCCACCTCTTTTGTGTGTGATTGTGGCTGTTCTTGTGCAAATTTGAGTGTCGATTGTGGTCAATACCGATGACTTGAATAGTGATCCTAATTGAACAAAATGAATATGCGGCTACGATGAGGGAAACAAAGTTACATAGGCAATATGTGAACTTTTAGCATCTCGTTGTGACTAGCCGGTTGTCGAATGAGTCTCTTGTTATGAACATTACACGCTAGCTAGAAAGTGTGGAGTCTTGTTTGATATTGGTACCAATGCCATGTGTGATGAGATTACTTTGAACATTGTGTGTGGTGACACCTAGAATTTGCCCCGTTGGTCCGGTTGATTGAGTGGTGCAAGCAGTTGAAATGATCTTAGGCAAGAATTTTTAAGAGTGAACCAACTTGACAATATACCTCGTTTTTGGCCAACCTTGTGAGATGTGTGAACCTTGCTTGGCACCTTTTGAACCTTACCCCTTTTCTTGGAAGAAACTTTAACAATTGTGACCTCTCCTTAGCCATTCACCCATATCTTTCATGAAGTATGGTTTGTTTGAATAGCCAACTTAGGCCAAAAGCCTAAGTTGGGGGTGTGGTGAAAAGAGAAAGAAAGTCAGTTGTGTGAGAAATCCCCTTGTGTGATGGCTTTGAAAAAGATGGAACCCCTCCTTGTAAAATAAAAAATAAAAAAAGAAGAAAAGAGAAAAAGGAATGAAAAAGAAGAAAGAAACGAAAAAGACCGAAAAAGTTGTAAAATAAAGTAGTGAAAATTGAGAAATAAATGGGGTATCCGGTGGATCATATAAAAAGTTGAATAATGGGGTGGATTAAGAGCATGTTTGGAATGTTAAAGAAAAGAGGGAAAGTGATGTTTAGACCATACTTCATGAAGGTAGAAGCCACTAAGCCTAAATGATCATACCTTTACACTTAGCCCCGTTACAAACCTTGAAATAGCCTTTGTGATCTTAAGTGAGCTGAAACGAATGTTGATTGGAAAATAAGGGCAAACATATGGGTGAAGTCATGCATGTGTTCATCTTTGTGAGTGTGAGAGTTTTATGTGATTCCGGAACTTTGAATTGTTGAGAAGTTTTGTGTGAATATGGAATCATCTTTGTTCTCAGGGCATTTGAGTACCTTAGTTGACCTTGAACTTGCATTTGAAACAAGCATTGTGAACTTGAGCCTCTTTGATAATGGTGAGTCACAATTTCAATCTTTGAGTGCACAATTGATCATTGTATGAGTAATTTGAACCTGGTTGTATGCATTTATGTTGAGTCTTATGCAACCCTATTTGTAGAAATCCTTATTGAACTGCTGATCTTGAGTTTTACTTGAGGACAAGCAAAAGTTTAAGTTCGGGGTGTTGATGAGTCCGAGATTTGGACTCATTTAGGGCTTTGTTTTGATAATTTTAGTGTCCTCAAATGCCTAATTTATTCTATAAACTGATGTCAAAGCTTGATTTTCAGGTATGTGGACTAAGGAGCAAAGCAAGGACACTAACAGGAAAAAAGGAACTAAACTAGCTGAAGAAGTGGAGAAGAGCAATCCCGGTGATCACCAAGACCACTCGGCGAACCGTCTAGTGGCTCTTCAGACTGCCTAAAGTTCCAGCGTGCCCGCCCTGAGGGAAGAAATCAAGTCGGCGACAGAAACGGGAGTCGGTGAATCGACGATCGGTTCCGCGGTGACAAAATGGATCGCCCAATGTTACAGGACTTGAGGATGCTGAGAAACAATGCAAAATGGCAATGGAAGAGAGCAAAGGGCGGATCGCCGAACCACTCAGCGAGCCCAACTTACCTCGCCTAATGGATTTTCAGGCAAAATATTGGGCAACTATACATTGGATTTTAAATGTAAATTTGAGAGTTCTCTCCCAGATATTACAGTTCCCATTCTAGACTTAGAGTTTTCTCTTGATTTTTGAGTTGGAATTGTATATTTTGGAGGATTTGGAAAGTGGGTCTTTGAATTTCATTCTTAGAAATCATTGTAAAGGCTTGGAGACTCTTACCTAGATCATGGCTAATGCATTTGGTAATCGTTTCTCTGTTTTTGTAATGTGTAGCTAAAACCCAAATTCTTGGGGTGTGATCATGTGTTTATTTGTCTAGTTATCGCATGGGTATTGTTGTTTCATGATGAAATTATTGTTTTATATAATGTGAGTTTAATCATTAGCTGAGTTTTAATTTATGAATTGTAATTCTAATTTTGAGTTCTTAGTTTGCTTGAGAAAGAGGTTTTGGGACCAAAGCTTTTGATTAATGATTCGTGGGTATTGGGTTAATATGGGTTCAGCTCGAGAGAGTGAATCTTAAATCTAATCCTACCCATCTAAATCGAGATAGTGGATGTATTAAGGTTGTGGGCTGGTTATCTTGTTAAGCTTGTTGATGTTCAAAAGAAATCACTTGAGTCGTAATAGTTGTTCGAGAGAAAACTATTGCACTTAAAGTCCAGCCTACCCATAATGTTTCAGCAAATCATCGTTAGATTTCAATTACCCATATAGCATAATTAGCCTATAATCGATCACATCCCAAGAACTCATCTGCTTATTGTAATTTTCCCCTGTTTTCATTGTTGTTTCAGCTGTTCATTGCAAAACAAAACCCCCTATCTGACATTAGTTGTCACCCTTTTAGATTTAATTGTATGTTTTCAATAATTTTTATTCCTATAACCATTTAGAACACGTTTGTACTTCTTAATTGAATTTTAGACATGTACTGCTCCTAGTGGGTTCGACCCAAACTCTTCGTTGGGCTTTATATTGCTTAACGATCGTTTGCACCTAGAATTGGAAGAGGTGTCCTGTAACACCCCAACTTTTCGGAACTCTAATTTAACTCGTACCTTCTTAGAAAAATAAAGAGGGTGAGTAATGAATTAAGAATGATTTCGTATGTCATATTTTAAATTTTCAAGGGCTGTATCTCAAGTTTTTAAGTTAGGTAAGTTACAAAATAAAAGTTGGCGAAAGTTATCGTAAGTTCCTTTTAAAATATTTCTCTGAAATTTAGATCAAATGTCTCAAAGGTTTTCTCCCAATATATAAAGAGTTATGGGGACTACAACCCAGAAAATCGAAGGTCTACGAGTCTAGTTTCCAACGCATCGGACCGTTCGTTCATACCACTTCAGAATAGAGAGATATTCACATTTTTGTGAGACTGCACAAGCAGGCACATGAGGTGGGTCCCCTAGGTCGGTGGAACTCTTTATATATCTTCTTCTTCGACTTTTGTTCATTTTTTTTAGTAAATAACCAGAAAATTTAGAAAACCCACTTCTAGGATCAACCAAATTATATATTTTCTCGACTTAAGTCCTTGATGAAAGTTGTTCTACGCGTTGAGCTCGTCATCATGGTATAATTTGTTTTATCGATTTCGTAGCATATCATACTTTGGTGTTGGGACAACAAGGGTTTGGACATACTTTAAGGTTTTGAGGTGTATTACGAA
>JAJONR010010257.1:0-17822 GCA_029582245.1 Solanum etuberosum
CATTTTTTTATTTTTTTACCCCATCTCACCCCTACCCCCCCCCCCGGGCGCCAACCCTACCCTCCCCAAAAAAATTAAGTTTATTTTTAAAAAATTAATTTCTACTTTCTAGTGAAAATAAAAGATATTTTCTCAAAAATATTTTTCATTCATAAATCAAACACTAAAAATTATTTTCCGGAAAATATTTTCTACTCACCAACGAAACATAAGAAAATAAGTCAAAAATCTACTTGTTTTCAGAAAAAATATTTTCCTTCGTACCAAACACACCCTTTGTCTTTTTTTTTTGGATGACGGAAGTGGAGAGTGGGATAACCCAACACAAAAAAAGGCAATAGTTTGTTTAGACATGTCTAGTATGTTTTGGTGGTAGGCAAGCTGACCCAATAAATTTAATTTAAATTTTGTTGTTTAAGTACAATAGTATGGAGGTCACGGATTAGGGTAGAATGACACTAAACAGGAGAATGTCCATATTAGTAGGTAGGAGTGTATTGATTTGGTGTGCGTTTTAGTAATCGTAGTATTATTCTTTTTTCTTGTTTTTCAATTTCTGTTATTATGTGTTGTTTCGTATAGTTTGATTATATTAGTACTTTGTTGTAGTATTGTTTTGATACTATACGTTGTGTTATTATTATCCGTTATTCCCGTTATTTATTATTTCTTCCTTTTAAGACTGTTTTTATCTTGAGTCAAGGATTTATCGAAAACAACAATTCCACATCTGAGGTAGAGATCAAACCTACGTATATTTTCCCCTCCCTAGACCCTACTTTATGGGATTATACTGAATATATTATTTTATATACTGTAAGCCTTGACTTATGCATAGTTTCCTACTATTGATTTCCCACTTCTAGAACCCTCTTTTCTCTTAAAATAATCACAAGGTGATCAATGGCCTTTGCTGAAATCAAGGGACACAAAATTGGCAAGAGCTCATCACATGATGACTTTTCCCAAATAATCCAAGCATGACTATCCCTTTTTAGTGTTTGTGTCTATATTTGAGTGATTAATTTGAAAAATCACACAATGTAATGATTTCATATATCAATCATCTCAATTATCATCAATTTAGTGATAAGTAGTTGATTTGAATTTTCCCCTTCTCATTATTATGCATAAATGGGTAGTAGAACATGAACCCTTTTAAGGAAATTATTGAGTCTAAGTTAGATGATCAAATAGCAAAATCCAATGAATCATACCATTCAAAAACAAAAAATTAACGACAGACAAAATTTTATAACTAAACACATTCATCCGTTCAAATTTGATGGCTCATTCCACTTGCACCTTTATTAATTAATGGATTCATATATTATTAAAAAAAAAAAAAAGTAGCTATAACTTGTGTATTCCACACGTCTATTTACTTGTTTAAATTTTCCTAGAGATGAAGACAAATTCCAACAAGGCATCCAATAGTGAAATGGCAATTAGATTATGAAAGTTGCATCAACATATCAACCTCTTATCTACATTTTCTCTTAGTGGCTTACATCATATGTGCAACACATTGGCTTATTTCCAAGCATGCACACACCACTTATAAAGTGGATAGAATAACATGGAAATATATTATATCAAATTGCACTAATACACACATATATAGTTAAATCAAAAGAAAATTCTCAATAATAAATAACCGTGTAAATGGAATAGTTGTGAGTTATATGCCCATAATTCACTTTTTAAAAATATTAAAATTAGTTAAAATCTTTGTTGTTAAATTCTTCATAGTTAACATAGTTATTTAATAACTCGTAGCTAAATAAGACTAACGATATATTTTATTATTTAGCTAAAAAAATTATTCATCCCCGATTCTTATTTTATTTAATAGTAATTAGAGGCTTTTTGGGTTTGATTCCATTAAATAGAGAACTTTTAGGTTGGAAGAGTGCTTTACCCCTTGATAAATTTAATTATTCAACACGAATTTAGATTATTCAGGTCAATAAAACTATTAGTTTTTTTAAAGAAAACCCCATAAATCAGCAGAGCCAAGTAAGATCAAAGGGGTTTATTCAAAGTCTTTTCGATTAAAAAATTACATTATTTATATATATAATTAAAAAAATTGTTTATACATATATATTAGTAGATGATAAATCCCATTTAACTTCTTTATGTTTTGAAACTCCTTACTGAAAATTCTGACTCCGTGCATGTCAATGCTCACATCCCTTCTTTTCCAAGGCCATCAAGACAATTATTCCAAGTATAAATATCACCCGTGTAGACAACACTTTGAACCAACAAATTATAAAGTCACTCAAGAGAAAAAGGCAAAAGAGGAAAGAGCAAAAAGATGGCACAAGAAGAAATGAGAAAAGGACCATGGACAGAACAAGAAGATCTTCAACTTGCATTTTATGTGAACTTGTTTGGCGATCGACGATGGGATTTCTTGGCCAAAGTTTCAGGTTTTTAAGGTTGGAGGGAGACATATAAATTAGGTAGGCTTGTCTTGGACATGAAATCTTATTTTCATGGAAAAAATTCTAACTCCTTTTTTCTATATACAAATTTTGTTTTTATGTTGTGTAATAGGTTTAAGAAGAACAGGAAAAAGTTGTAGATTACGATGGGTGAATTACTTACATCCTGATCTCAAACGTGGAAAAATGACTCCTCAAGAAGAATGTCTTATTCTTGAACTCCACTCCAAATGGGGAAATAGGTGATTCAAAAATAACTTTATAGTAATATTATATTAAATTATATTATATAGTATTGATTGAATGACTATATGATTTAAATGCTTTCATGTATAGATGGTCAAGAATTGCAATGAAATTATCAGGAAGAACTGATAACGAAATCAAGAATTACTGGAGAACTCATATGAGAAAAAAGGCTCATGATGAGAGGAAAAATAACGCGTCTAGTTTTTCTCCATCTTCATCCTTCTCCAACTCTTCATCTTTCTCATCTAACAGTCCTGATGTGGATTTCACGCCCATTAAGAAAAACAATGAAAAGAACTTCTACGATACAGGTGGATTTGAGAAAAAGAATGATGGTGACAAAATGAAGGTGTACTCCATGGATGAAATATGGAAAGATATTGAATTATCACAAGAAAGTGAAACAATGAATAATATTAAACCAATTATGCCATCACCTATATGGAATTATTGCCCAAACACACTATGGATGTCAAATGAAGAAGAAACTAAAATGTTTCCTCAATTTTATTGCTTGGACAACCAGGATAACATATTATTTGCTGGCTAACAAAGGGTTACTATATTTTTTAGAGGGTTTAAATAATATATACTGACAATTTAAAGATTTTTTACATGACGGTTTGATTTAACCAACTATAACAGGTTATTACTCTATTTATTTTTATCTGTTATAGGTTATATTAACCTGATAGCGTAAAAAAATCTTTATATTATTAGTGAATATAACTTAAATCCTCGTATCTGGAGGTAATTTGTTTTAGAGTTGGTGTAGGGTTATTATGAGTAAATTTTAATTAGCTCTGACTTTGTGAATAGAAATGGTAAAAATCCCTAAATAAGAAGGCAGACTATGTTAAGACATGATGTGTTTATTGGAAGCCACATATTTTGTATCATCTGTTTGCTATGTTAATTAGAGTCTATATTTAATAATTAAGTCAATTTCTGTTTAGTACATCTTACATATGTTATGTTACCAATTAGTATTCCAATATTTATCATAACACTATCAAATATTAAGGTTTGTTTCACTACAAATTAATTAATAAATTGTGTTATGATATATATATAAAAAAAATTCACTATATTCATACTGAATCAGCTCAATGGGAAAATACATGATGATAAACAGATTATTTTAAAAATATTAAGAAATTTTCTAATTTTTTTCATGTGAAAACAATATTATTATTTTCTTTTTTCACTGATTCAATCAAAATATTTGTGGATATAGCTACTAAACGTTTATCGGTGAAAAAATTCTTAGTTCTTAGTTCGTAATTATTTTTTAGTAATGTCAACATAGAAATACTTTTTACAATTTTACCTTAATTCTTAGTTCGTAAAATCTGAACTCAAAAAAAAAAAAAAGGCCGAGGGCGGGGGCGGGGTGGGGGGGGGGGCTCTATGTAACTAAAGTTGGCCAAGAGAATTTTTCACTTTTTACGGAGTTTGGCCAAATTCAACTTTCAACTTGAAGTTAAATTTGAAAAACAACAAATGTTTACTTTTTTCACTTCAAATTACTTAAAAAATCAAAATGACTTCAATATGTATTTCATGACCAAATACAAATGAATCAATTTTCAATATCATTTTTCACTTTAAAAATAAAATAAAAAATTTAAATTTTTTTTACAATAAAACATGATCAAACGCCCATTAAATTAACATTTAACAAACGTGGATCAGTTTAGGAGTTTGTACGACGATGGAATTTTCATTTTTAAGTTAACATAACAACTTAAAAATCAGGATTGGATCATTAAAAAGAACCCCAAAAAGAAATATTTTAATAATAAAAATATTATACTATCTTTTCAAGATAAATACAGAATCTTGATCATCGATATATATTTGTTATTTTTCTATAATTTATTGATTTCAAAATAGAACACATAGCCACTACCAAAAGATGAATATTTGATATTTATATTGAATTAATCACAATCAATTATTAATTTATTATAATCTAGTAATAATAGTATACATAAATGCATGTCTCAAATATTTATTCTTTGCCTTTTTTTTTTTAGAAATTACTCATATCCAAAGCAGCTTTTCACAAGCTAATTTACCTAATTTACCTAATTTTATTTATTTGAAATACAAGGCAAAAGGCCAAAAATATTTCTACTTATTTTGACCAATCCTTTTTTGCAATACGTAAAAGAAAAATATTTAAAAATATACCATCCAACATAACATTGCACCCACCTTACTATATTTTAAATTTACACCCTATAGTTAACTTATTCTTTTTTCTTCTTCTTCTTACTGGGCAGTAACACTTATACCAGGGTGTCCAACTGGACACCTTTCATCGGAAAATTACGTTGTATATATATGTCAATTCTTCATTTAAAGAATATATATTTAAAGTTGGACACCCTTGACAAAAATTATGCATTTGGCGCAGTGGTAATGAATGTCCAATTGAATCAAGAAATTTTGGGTTCATATGGACCTTATGAATCCCTCATGGGTCTCCGCTATCTGATAGAGGAAGCGAGTGTTTACAGGTTCTTGACAAATACATTGCATTTCATGTTGATTTAATATTGAAGTATTCAAATAATTGTGATGTTGACCTTATGAAGTATTTTTTTTAGGAATGAAAAAATTATTTATGATACCTTTGCCTGTATATGAAATATACCCTTTGGATATTATGGAGGATAGAACAACATTTTTTTGAATGAATGAATTTGAACTCTATGATACTCTGCTAGTATATGAAATACACTACGAGGGCGTTTGAGAGAGTGTATAAAAATTAATGCTAAATAGAGTATTAGCAATGCTTGTATTAGTTATGTTTGCATTAATTATACATAGATAATTTTTATACATTGTTTGGTTCGGTGTGTTAAAACCTGCATGCATTGCATAAAAATATTAATATACAAAAATATCTTCCACAATCATGGTGAAAAAGATGTAAAAGGATTTTGAGGAGTAATTGAGTCTTTAACCATGCTAATGCATGCATTAAATCTCTTGCATTACTAATACCAAGAAATTCATAGTATTAGTAATACACAATAGATTGTATAACTAATGCTTATTGAAAATGTGTACCAAACAAGGTACTATTAATACACACAGTTAATGCATGCATTATTTCTCCTAATACACTCTACCAAACGACCCTTATGTGTTTTCCTTGAAGGAATGAATCACTCCTCCTTTTGGAATACTCCGTCAGTATATGATATATACCTTGTAGGGCATAAAAGAAGACTAAAGAGTGTTTTTTCTTATAAATGAAACAATCTTCTATGATACTCTATATGATATATAACATCTGAAAAATTATTGTAACTGCTACAATATACTTCTACGGCTACTAATATATTAATTTTGGTATACTATATGCTACAGTAAATTATTTTCAAATTATTAACATAAAAAAATAAAAATAAAAATACTATATTAGTTATCTTTTTAATTGATATTGATAAAAGTAAAAGTTCATAAGAAAAAAACTAAAGGAGCCAAAAAGGTGTGTTGAATTAGATTATGTAAAAATAAAAAAATAAAGAAAAACATAATTTGAAATAAAAATAAATGGAATTAGAAAATAAGAACAAAAACAAGATTTAAACGAAATTAGATTATGTCTAAAAATGGAAATAAAAGAATTATATTGTAAGGAAATTAGGAAAGGAAATAAATAAAGAATGTGAGAAAAAAAGGGAGGAAAAACAAGAAACATCAAAAGAAAAGAGACTAAAAATATATATGAGAAGGGTATGTATAATAGGGTTTGTGAATGGAATATCACATATACAGTGGGCAACGACAGAAATAAAACAAATGAATATTAATGAAGTTTTACGATTTGCAGTTGTTGAGAAGTTTACTCATGGTGTAACGATCTGATTCGTTGTTATTCAAAAGGCATCTTAAGTGGACTTTCAAAAAAATCTTAAAATACGGTGCCAAATTAAAAATTGAGATACACGACGAAATTATTTAACTTTGTATTGATCCGGAATGATATCGGCCCGCCATAGCGGGTAGCCTCCCGGTGTGGCGACGCCACTATAGTGTCTGCATGGCTGCTATAGCGGAGCTGACGGAATCAGACACCACAAAATTCGATGTCTTTTATTTTTCCTACCACCACTCTCCATTGAGAAAATAGATGAGGGTTAATCCTAAAAAAAATTCTAAGCTCCTCTAAGCTTGGGAACAATGGAGGGGAGGGATTTCGGCACAAAAAGTCTAAAATCCAATGATTTTCAATCAACATTCAACAAGATTCACCCCGACAGAGTCAGAAGTCTATGTTCAACATTCTTCAGCAAGTTTTTGACGTTCAAGTAGGCTAAATTTTCTTAACTGAGTAGCTAGACCTATCATTTCTTGTAAGATATATTGTAGACTGTCAAGAGATTTCATGCATAGGCCTTCGAGCATGGAGTTTGGATGATCGAATATATGGTTAGTTATGATTTAGGCCGATGATGGATTGATTGGTTATGGTTGAGTGTTATCCTGGGGAAGGTAGTCATGGTAATTAGATTATGCTTAGGAAAGGTTCGTTGAGGAATCCATCAAGTAGGGGATGGGTGTTGTAACAATTCAATCTGTCGTTACTCAAAGGCATCTCGTACGGAATTTTAAATTTTTTTAAAATATGGCGCAAAAATTAAACTTTAAGAACACGATGAATTTGACTTGTCTTGAAATTGGCTAGGCTGATATATGTTATGTGTTAAGAAATAACTGGTTTTTCAAATCGATTCAACTTTAAAAGAAAATCAATTTTTAAAGGAGTCGCCACTTAATTTTTAAAACAAATTAAGAAAACTTTAACTTTGAAGACTTTAACAGAATTAAGCCTAAATTTTTTAGAGAAAAGGGTACAGGGTTCTTATTTACACTTCAAGAAGGTTTTTAAGGCACTTGAAATGTCCACTAACACGCGGTTATCCGATGACTTGAAAAAGAAAACTTATTTGACTAACTTGAAAAGTATTTAAAGGAAATAAGATATTTAAAATCATTTGAAAGTAAATTAACTTGATCACTTGAAATGATTTTGAAAAGAACGAGTAAAATTTGTCAAAAATGACCAAAGAAAGGTAATTAAGTAAAATCATTCAAATCATTATAACAAAAATGGTTCATCTTTAAGAGATTTAATTAAATTAATTTAAGCATTCAAAGTTAGAATTAATCAAAAAAATAAAATAATAATTCAATCCAATAATTAAGAGAGAGCGCGCGAGAGAGAGAAGATGAATTTGGGCCTTTTAGGCTTAAACTGCTACTGCCCAGAAACATCGGGCCAATTTTAAGTGTATATCAACACTATATATTAGTGTATATCATCTATTTTTTCTTGTATATCTTATGTATAAAGATATATACAGCTTTTTTTTTACTTCCGAGACTTGTATATTTGCTTCCCTTTCACTCGAACAAGACAAGGTTGACCCGAAACAACTAAACGATATGCAAGGTTGGAGTTCAAATTGAACTTGGGTTGTTGTCACATGTAAATAAAGAATAATATGGATTAAGATTGGTACATATAATGACTCAAAAACGCAAGAGAACAGTGCTGAAAAAAATTCAAAGACTAAGATATTTGGACATAATTTGGGGCATCAAACATTTAATTATATCCTAAAGGAATCAGAGCTTACTTCATAAACAGAGAGGAGAAAACTATTCAAAATCTTTACTGAGCTTTATTTGAAGTTAGACAAAAAAAATTAATAATATGCATAACTCACCTTAACAGAGACATAGGGAGGCTTCATGGTGGAATTAATATTCAATCTTAGACATATACCTTCATGCCTATTTATAGAAAAAGAGCAAACTTTAACTAACGAAACAATGAACTCGGGACAACATTTAAGCAAGAGAATTAAATAATGATCATCATGACTTTAAGAGATTTCCTTCATGACTATGAAGGATTACAAACACACTCCTACCTTATATATATTCCACTTATCTTATGAAGTTGTAGATATGCATTGAAAGATTGGAAGAAAAACATTACTGCTCTTTCTCTCCATTTTTGTTATTTAACTTCTAATACTTTATTTTATAACAAAAACCACAAAATTTAAAGGATCATATGGGTGGCACATTTTTAATTTAGAATCATAAGATGCAAAAGTCTCTATTTTTCTATAAAAGAATTGTGTCCAACAAAATTAAAATACTTAAATTGAGTAACCAACATGGGTTGTGGTGCATTGGTGGGAGTGCTTCACCCTTAACCAGAGGTCTCGGATTCGAGCCCTGGGTATAGAAAAAATCATGTTGGGAGCGCCACCCCCGAATGAGCCGTGCAGAGCGCGATCCAAATTTAGTCGGAGCTCCAATGTGGGCTTCGGACACCGGGTGGGAAACCAAAAAAAAAAGGATAAAGTAGTAATTGAAATCATTTTGAGGCAATCAAAGTGATTCCCATCCATGTTTTATCATTTAAAAGAAATTGGGGGTAGGGGAAGGGAACGGGGAGGGGATTACAATGTGGGGATAGAATTCTCACCAACAAGATGAAAATTCAAGTAATCAACATCAATGTTTGTTGTCAATTACAAATGAGATTGTAGAAAAAGTGGTAGTTATGAGTCGTCAATTTAGGCCTTAAGGCTTAAAGTGTCCCACTCTATCCTTTTCAAATCAAATGTAAAAGAAACTAGTCCAGTTAAATGTTATCTTCTTTGAAATTGAGCATGCATGGTGCATCAAATATCATCATAGTAGGATTTGCATGCCTAGGAATTTGTTGGTCTTTTTGAGGTGACAATTATCAAAGAAGAAGTCATTCATTTTCTCTTAATTATTAGCTAGCTGTCTCCAAATATTCGCATGGATTATGCTGTTTTTTAATCGTACCAAGCACTAGATCTCATGTCTTCAGCACCAAAAAAAATTAGAAAAATTTCAACAATGGTTAGTGAAGTTTGGCCTAATAGGTTTAATTTGTTAATCTCTTTCAACTTACCTTCCATTGCATCTAATTCATATACTTCACATTTAAAAGTGTCCACGGTTTCTTCAACATTTGGAAAAATTTCTAGAGAGGTTTGAAGACTTGAAAGCACAAATGATAATCAGGAATCCATCTTTAACTAAAGCACACTTTCTGTCCATCTTTATGGGGGCTTCAAAGGAAGAAAGCAAGTTCGTAGTGAATATGTTTAAACCTACTACCCTCAATGGTGTGATTGAGAAGGCTCAGATGCAGGAGAAGGCAATTGAGGGTTGTATAGAGGAGACATAAGCCCATCACAAAACCCTACCCTGTGGTGAATCAAGCTACTAATTTCAGGTCAAATGTTACTACTACTTTCAGGAACACTCCTTTCAGGATTAGTCCAGAGGTATATGAGTATAGGAAGAGCAACCGTCTTTGTTTTTTATGTGGCGATAAGTATGTTCCAGGCCATCAATGTCCAAAGAAGCAGCTAAATTGTTTGAAGGGTGAGAGTAAGCCTAGTCATCTTGCATTGGGTGAGACTGAGCACAACCCTATTACACTGGAGGCCAGTACAAAAACCAGTGAATTACCACCAGATGTGGTAATTGAAGGTGATATTGAAAGAGCAGTAGTGGAAGCTGTGTGCTTAAGTGCATTGTCTAGACACAATAGAGGGGTCAATTCAATATTGGTGAAGGGTACCATTAAGAACAGGGACCTTACTGTTCTCATAGACTCTGGGAGTACCCATAGTTTCATGGATGCTCACAATGTCAAAGAGACTGGTTACCAGGTTACTTACTGCCCCTATGTGCGAGTAATAGTAGCAGTTGGTAACTATGTGACGTGCAACTCTTCTTGTTCCGGATTCCAATGGAAAATGCATGCTAGGACATTTCAAGAAGATATGTTGATAATTATACTAGGTGGTTGTGATCTTGTTCTAGGGAATGATTCGATGAATATGCACAACCCTACTAAGTTTGACCATGAGAGGAATTGTGTAACTATTGAGAGGAAGAGTAATATGCTGGTGTTGAAGGGTAATTCTGTAGAGGGCAAGCTCAGCATGATCAATAGTGGTGCTATGGGTAAATTGCTTAAGAAGGGAATTGTTCTATTTGCCCATTTATTCATGACGAACAGTGCAGCAGATCAGGATCAAGAACCAGAGGTTAAACTACATGTATTAGACTAGTTTATTGATGTATTCTCTGAGCCTAAGTTCTTATCTCCTATTAGATCTTTAAATCATAGGATTAATCTGAAGCATGGGTCCAAGCCAGTGAGCTTAAGGCCTTATAGATACAATTATTTCCAAAAAAATGAGTTGGAAAGACAAGTCAAAGAGATGTTGAATAATGAAATAATCAGGCCAAGTCAGTCCCCCTTCTCTTCCCCAACCTTGTTGGTCAAATAGAAGGATGGAACCTAGAGATATTGTGTCGATTATCGAGGGTTGAATGATATCAGTGTTAAAGACAAGTATCCAATTCCCATTGTAGATGATTTGCTAGATAAGTTGCACGGGTCTGTAATTTTTTCTAAGCTTGATTTAAGAGTTGGATATCATCAAATTACGATGAAGACTGAGGATGTGTATAAGACTACATTTTGAACTCATTTGGAGCAATATGAGTTCCGCGTTATGCCCTTTGGATTGACAAATGCCCCTTCTACATTTCAAGCTTTGATGAACCAAGTGTTTCAGCCTTATATCAGGATGTTTTTCTTGGTATTTTTTTATGACATTCTCATTTACAGTCTCTCATTTGAAGATCATATGCATCTATTAACTGTTTTTTAAGACATTGAAGGAGAATTCTTTGTTTGCAAAAAGATCCAAATGCTCATTTGGCCAGTCAACAATAAAGTACTTGGGTCATATCATCACCAAAGAAGGAGTAGCTACTGACCCAAGCAAGATTTAGGTCATGGCGGAGTGACCTAGACCACACTCATTGAAGGCTCTTAGAGGTTTTTTAGGTTTGACAGGTTATTACCAAAAATATGTGGCTCACTATGGAACTATCTGCAGACCCCTAACTGATCTACTTAAGAAAGAGCCATTGCAGTGGAGAACAGAGTCAGAATCAGCTTTTAATGCTCTTAAAATTGTGATGTCATCTACCCAGAGTTAGCCTTACCTAATGATACTCAGGAATTTATTGTTGAAACTGATGCAAGATATGGGGGTATTGGTGTTGTTCTCGTGCAAAAAGGCAGGTCGATAGCTTAGTTTAGTAAGGTTTTAGCACTTAAACATAGGAGTAAGTATATATATGAGAAGGAGTATATGGCCCTTTTAAATGCAGTAGATAAATGGAGACATTACCTCCAATTCTAGCATTTTTTGGTTAGAACTGACCATTATAGCTTGAAATATCTTTTGGAGCAAAGATTCCCTTCAGCCATCCAACAGAAGGGCCTAACAAAATTAATGGGGTTAGACCACGAAGTACAATATAAAGGGGGTGCTGAAAATAGGGTTTTTGATGCCCTTTCTAGGCAGAAGTAGAGTGTAGATTATATTTTGATGCAAGAGACTGGTCAGTTGATGACGATTAGCACCACTATTCCTATGTGTATACAAGAGGTGACCAATAGCTATGAGGGTGATAGTCAAGCTTTAGAGTTGTTGTCTCGGACTACCGTAGGACAAAAAGGTCCTAGTCTATGGCATTTTTCTTGAGTCATTTAAAAAAAAGGAAAGGTGTATGTGGGAGGTAATGGGGACCTCAGGCTCAAACTGATCAGCAAATTTCATGATTCCCCTTTAAGATGCCACTCAGGTTAGTTGGGAACCTTAAAAAGGCTATCTCAGGTATTCTACTAGCCAAATATGAAACACAAGGTGATATAATTTGTAGCTTCTTATGATGTATGTCATAGGAACAAAGATGAGAATGTGCCCTACCATGGGCTTTTACAGCCTCTATCGATCCCTAATCATGCATGGAGTCATATTAGTATGGATTTCATCGAGAGGTTACCGAAGTCTAGAAACAAAGAGTTCATACTGGTGGTGGTGGATAGGATGACCAAGTATATTCATATCATTGCACTTTCACAACCCTATACTTATGTCACTATAGCTTATGTAGTTCAGACTATTTTACCTAACACTGGAGAAAATGGTCAATTTCAGGTTAAGCGAGTGCCTATTCTTCAGAGACTGCTGGTTAAGAGAAATAATGTTGCAGTTGTGAAGGTACTAGTGCAATGGTCTAATCTTCCTTCGGAAAATGCAACTTGGGAGGACTAGCAGTTCCTTAAGGCAAAGTTTATAGGGTTTGATTGTTGATCCTTAAGGTCAAGGATGATTTCATGGCAGCTGGAATGTTATGATCTGAGAAGTCCAATGTAGAAGAACAAATAAACGTAGTTGTAGAGAGTCGAAGTCAAGTTAAGTAAGGGAGGCTAATTCCATTTTCTTTTAAATTGAACGACAAAGATTGAAATCACTTTAATGAATAACAAGGGCGAGGACTCAACCACAACATCAGAGCAGTTAACATTGTTATAACCACCCCTGACATGGGAGAGTGGGTTTACGTGAAAAGTGGTATTTTCTCATCTCTTCTAAATTCTCTCTTGTCCAGATTCTCTTCTTTTTCTATCAGGTTACCCGTACATCAATGGAATACTTATTAGTTTCTATCCATTTTCTATTTTCATTACTAGGTTTTACTAGCTTTCAATGAAACCTGGAAAATTGTCCGAAAAATATATTATGTTGATTATTTGTGATTAAATGAGACTAACCTTGAGATTCTTCCACCACTGTGAGCCGATTTTGATGAACTCCGGAAAGCAAAAGATTTTTAGGTGATGAGACCCTGTCCTTCAATCAAGAATGCAGAGGTATTTATGGGGGAAGAATTAGGGCAGATAAGATCTGGAATTCAAAATTCAAATTTGAACTGGGTTAAGATATATAGTGAGTACTTGTACAAATTGGAACAAATTCTCAACAGAAATCACTTTGAGACATCTGATTTGGAGATGAAGGAAGAGCAAGGTGTGATGGTTCTCAAAACAGTCTTGTACGGAGAGGAGAAGACAATGCGGCTGGGTCGAGCTGGAGCTTGTACTGGGTTTGTTCGCGTTAAGGGAGAAGACGTGTATAGGGGTTCGTCGGTATGCGTATGTACTTTCGTGTATGTATTCGTTGTTGTTGAGTGTATGTATGTAGCGGTGAGCATTCTTTGCGAGAATTGGGTTTTGGTTGGGAATTGGGAAGAATGGGTTTAACGGGCTTAGAACCACGGCTGGCTAGACGAAGTTACAAAGACAAAGTCAATAAAAATAATATCGAATCTGACTGTGCCACCATCTTGGAATCAAATCAAGAAATCATATATAAATTTATTTATATTTTGGTAAAGTCTAGACCTTTCATAGTGAATATAAAAGAGAAGTTAGTTAATCGACATAGATATGAATCTTTTAGCCGGACATAGTCACGGCTTTGATCGGAGAAATAAAAGAAAAATATAATACCTTTTAGAGATGGCCGACTGCAGGCCTATGAGCAAACTTTACAATTTTATTAAATTTCAGCCAGTATCCGGTGAACTAAAAACTTTACAAGTTTAGAGATTTATAATTGGAGAGAGAAAGTAGAGAGAGAGTTCTAAAACTTTTGCCTAGCAAACTGAAAAACAAACTTATATATAGAGAAAAAAAAAACATTTCGAATCTTTGTACAGTATTGTTGGGTCCCATTTGTTCCCTTAACAGTGTATCTACTGTTGATCAACAGTGTATCTACTGTTGATGATGGCTTTTTATGTAGAGACGACTCTATTGTTTGTCCTTTTCCTCTAGTTTTCGGAGGAAATCTTCCGCTTTTCTCAGAGTATCTTCTGATGTAGTTTTTTCTGACTCACTAGGTTGAGCTTCTTGAATATCATCTGCAACGTCATTACTTGTCTCACTTCTCATAGAAGTGTCCGATTTTTCATATTGATTGATATTGAGAAGCGGACTCCTCTTAACTTTTTCCAAATAGCTGTTGATCATTTCTTCTTTATCTCCATCTTGGATGGATATTTTTCTGGCAATATGCCTGACCGAGCTATCAGCAATTATTCCCTTTTTGGGGAGTAATACAATATTCTTGGATCTTTGTTACAATAAGATCCAGCAGTTCTTTTCCATATAATGTTTTTATTTTGGGATTTTTTTTCATCAATTTGTCCCAAAAATTATTATAAAAAGTTCTGTATAAACAAAGAATCTGTTCCTCGGTGAATCCCACTTCCGGGGTCCATTTATGAATCCAAGGGATAGAGAATTCAATGAAAAAATAAATTTGGTCTATTTTTTCTATATAACAGATATGATTTGTATGGTATAACTCATTTAGGTCCGGTGAGACTTTAACCCATTCTTTATATAATTTAAGAAATGGATCAGGTAAAATTTTTCTAGTTGGCCGTGGTATGACCACCAATTCAAAAACCAATTAGGAATTGGTCATGCAAATATCTTTGCACATATTTTTATAAACCACGTGTGTTTATGTCTATCATTATTGTAATAGAGGACTTTATCAAAAGCCTGAATATAGTCCCAGTAGGTGAAACTCATAGTGATTTTGTTTAGGCTGATCTGCCTCTCTTTCATAGTGGATATACCCAGTCTTCAACAGATATAATCTGTTTAATTATCATTTTTGAGAAATTATAAACATTCTCACTGGTATTGTAGCCTAAAAAGTGTTGAAATCCAACACTACCAGTGCTTATCAATATAGTCTCATAATACAATCGGGTTTTGTATGACTCACCCAGGAAATATAATTTGTTGATTAGGTATCGCTGGAATATCTTCCAGGGTTCTTCTTTTCACTGAATTTCAGAGTTTTCCAAAAGAAATATCATTTCTTTCTTTGATAACTTTTCATAGGACTTGATATCATCATTGTCTTCTTTAGCTATTGATGCAAAAATATCACTTTATTTTTGAGACAAATATGCCTGTAGCTGTGCGTATAACGGATTGTTTTCTGGAATATCTTCCAGATGTACTAAAGATGAAGCCTCACTTTGAGAGACTATCAAACTTCTTTTTCCCATTTTTATAACTGGGGAGTTAGAAGAGGATCTGTAGTTAGAACCTGGGGATGATCTTCCCCTTGTATTATTATTCCTACCTCTGCCCTTGGTAGTCCAAGGAGGGTCCATCCTGCAAACATAACACTTTGCTTTATTTGGATATGTCATAATAGTCACTGTAATAATTATCATTATCGATACCAACAATTTCTTCATAATCATGTATAGAGAAATCTTCTCTATTAATATCGTTGATGATTTCACATATTATCAATTCCTGCAGGTCTTTATTAAGAGGAATTATCTTTAGAATAGTAACTAAAGTTTTTTCATCAATAAAAGTTGTATAAAAACTCATTATGAATTTAAATATTCTCGAGACAGAAAATCTGGAAGAGAGTTATCACTTTCCTTTTTATATTGAATCTCGAAATCAAAAGGAGCTAACTGGGCATGCCACCTAGCAAATATCAATTTTGAAGCATCATGTTTAAAATCTTTGTTAAATATGTATTTAACAGATTGAGCATCAGTTTTTATAAAAAACTTTTGATTATATAAATCATCTTGAAATTTTAAAACACATTTGACTATTGTTAGCATTTCATGAGCCACAGTAACATATTTTTTCTGGGCTTCAGTCCATTTTCCTGAGTGAAATCTAATCAAATATTCACTTTTATCATTAGAATTAATTTATTTTAATATTCCTCCGTAACCAATATTAGAAGCATCAATTTCAATAATCTTTTGTCATACAGGATTAGCAAGAGTTAAACTAGGAAGATATTTAACACGTTCCTTAATATTTTTAACAAGACTGGTGTGACTTTCAGTCCAAGGTTGTTTATAATCCTTTTTTAGTCTGTCATATAAAGGGGCTAAATCACGAGAAAGATTTTTATAAAATGGGGATACATAGTTTAAGCTTCCCAGAAATTTTTGTAATTGGTTCTGTCAGTAATAACATCCAGAAATTTGGATGCAAAATTAATAGATCGTTGAATCGGAGTAATCTTACCCTGACAGATATTATGTCCTAAAAATCTAACTTCTGTTTGAAACAAACTCATTTTCGGTTTGGAAATAACTAAACCATTTTGTATAACAATTTTCTTAAAGATATCAAGATGCTTGATGTGTGTTTCAAACGTTTTAGAGAACACTAAAATATCATCAATGTAAACAATTATAAAATCCAAATAAGGATTAAAAATATCATTCATTATTTTCTGAAATTTCGAAGGGGCATTTTTTAATCCAAAAGGCATAACATTCCATTCATATTGTCCAAAGAGAACATTAAAAGCAGTTCTATAAGTATGCTCTTTAAGTATTTGAATTTGCCAATAACCAGATTTTAAATCAAATTTGAAAAATATATTAGCATCATATAATCTTGAAAGCAAATCTCTTTTATTGGGGATAGGATATCTTATCCATTTTAAAAATTTATTTAAAGGTTTATAATTTATAACTAATCTAGGAGCACCACGTTCCTTTTCAGCAGCATTACTAACATAAAATGCAGTACAAGACCAAGGTGATTTTGAAAGTTTTATCAAACCCTTTTGTAACAAATTATCAATTTCTTTTTTGCAGAATTCTACCAATTCGGTGTTCATCTGACAAGGACGAGATTTAGTATTAATATCATTCTCAGAAAATTCATCTTCATATGGAAGAGTAACAATATGCTTTTTTCAATTCCAAAAAGCACTAGGATGATCGACACAAATATCAATAGCAATTTGTTCAGAAATTAATTTCATTTTTTTCTGTACTTTGGTGGATTTCAAAGTATCAAATATATTTATACTAAATAATTCTAGTTGCAAAGAATCAATATGCCTTTGTTTCATATTAATCAAAGAATTAATATCACGAGAAATAGGGTCAGTAATAAAAGTATAATTTAAATTTCTATTTTCATAAGTAGCAGAAAATCTTTTAGCAGTTATGCTAGTAAATGGATAAATAGCATTCATAAAGGGGGTTCCAAGTATAATTGGAGGGTATAACTGATTTTTAACCAAGAAAAAGAAATGCGGAATGCAAACTTTATTTTGACAAATACGTGTATTAGGTAATTTATAC
>JAJONR010010258.1:0-16404 GCA_029582245.1 Solanum etuberosum
TTTGTTCAATTTTTTTGATTTTTATATCGTCTTTCAAAAACGAGATTTGTTGAGAAATCAAATTGATTTTGAAAACTGTTTTACTTTGTAGACGAAATCTTTCTTCAGGAGAAATAACTTTGATAAAAGGGAAGGAAATATCTTTTCCTAATATGGTGGTGCGTATAGCATCTAAATCTGAAATATAGGGTTTTATTTGGGTAATAAAAGGTATTCCCAAAATAATTTCTTCGTTAATATCTTTTGTAATAACAAAATCGTTAACAAGGCAGATACCATTATTGCAGAAGTACTCTCAATGGCTAGCAACATAATGTTATGTCATGCATATTCTTATATCAGAATTCTCGAATGAATCATGCTTATGATCTTTCGCCCTAAAGTCCTTTCAGTAATCTTTTTTAGTTTTGGAGAGTGTGTTGTTGATAGTAGTTGTGTGATGATGGAGGAGAGGATTGTTATTTCTTATTGTGATAATGATAGTGTGTCTATTCCATCTAAGGTTATGAATGTGGAGGAAGAATGAGATAAAGTTTTTTTTCAATAATTACTAAGTCAGCTTCCTGGTGGTAATGCATGAAAGTTCAATTGGTATAGATGAGAAGAGAATGAGAAATTCTTAGAAGGATTGGTTAGTAGGAGTCCATGGAGTGGTTATAGTACTAGGCTTGAATGTTGTGTTATTACATGTGGATGAATACATGATGCATTAGATGCTTCTTGACAAGGACTCGAAGTTTTGTTGAATGTAGTGGTAAGGAGTAGTATTCATGGGATGAGATTTCCTATAGAAGCATTAAACCTGAATCTTGTGGTTTAGATTAGTATAAACATCTCATGTTTAGCATCTTCTGATTTAGATCAGAATAATCACCTTATGTCAAGTACTTTGTGATTCTGAGTTAGACTTGAATATAGTAAGAGTAACCCCTTTCTATTCTTAGACCAGCCGTCAATCGAGGACGAATGATCCCAAGGGGGAGATATTGTAACACCCCAAAAATTTCTATGTTAAGACCCCAACTATTCTTCATTTACTTGTAGGGTCATATCAGATTATTCTTAAATTACCCATGTGTAAAGGTAAATTTTTTAGTGTGGGAATGATTTTTAGATATCAATTAAGGTCACTAGAAACTCCTAGCACAAAGTAGAGTTGAAATTTTCCTTATCGATTAAGTTTTGATGTAAGATTTTACTTGGGTCAACTTCAAACAACCATATCTCTTAGAATATAAAGAGTTACGGGGCTCATAACCTATCAAATTAAAGGTATTTGAATCTACACCCATTTCGCGTCAATCCAATTTTTGAGTAAAAAGTTATGACCATTTTAGTAACTGGTGTAGTGCAATTCCGTTTTAGCCGCGGTAAAATTCTAAATAAGGTAATTTTCTTCTCCTTATACCATTAGGAAAACCTTAAAAATGGATTTCTTAACTCCTATAAAGCCCTAAACAATCCTATTTGCATCTTTTAATCCATCATTCTCTTCTCTCAAAAACCCTAAGACAAAACCCTAAGAAAAAATCAAAGTAGAAGACTCTATTCAAGACTCTTTCAATCTTTTTCAAGATTCTTCTTCAAGGTAAGTCTTTCTCCAAGAATTCAATTCTTTCCAACTCAAATTCCTCCATACAATTATGAATCACTAATGAAAATCATTATTCTTGGCCATAGAGATTTCAAGAAACCAATTCAAGAATCTCAAGAAAGATTTTTTTGATTGTTCTCCTTCAAGCTAGGGTTTCAAGGCTTCTAATCAAGTTCTTCTTCAAGATTCTTCAAGAACCTTGTTCTTTCAGGTATGTAAGTCTATTATAGTGTTGGACTAGTTCGTCCTCACACCCTACATCTACTTTCAGATCAGTAAAAGAGTAATCTAGGATTCTTTCCCGATTTGGGTATTTTTTAGATAAGTTGATTTTGAGTTCTTGAGTTCATGTTACTTTTAAAAATTCTATTCCGAATTATTGAGTTTCTATATCGTTATTGAGATCCTTGAGTTGATTTGTTCAAGTCTATATTTCAGCATAAATCCTATTTTGAGTCATAAATTTTTAAAAGCTTTTTTTAAAGCCAACACTTGAGTTCTTAAACTGAGTTTTTGCGACAGTAAAGATGAGTTTTGAGAAAAGAGTTTCTAAAATATGATTAGTATGACAATCGAGTATGCCACCAATGTTTATGCAGTATGACTTTCCGAGTCATCAATGAATATGATTTTGAAATGTTTTTGAGAAAGAGTTTTCAAGTATGAGTATAAGGGGACTATGTACCCAGAGGCATCAATTTTTACATTGATAAAAGAGAAACTGAGATTTCTAAATGAGTTATGTGTTTAAAAGTTATTTCAAGAGAAGTTATCTCTTTTAAGAGGGTAGTTTGAGCAATTATCTCAAACCAGAGGAAGAGTTATGTTTTTTATAACATATGAGCATGAGTATATATTATTGGGAGTAGTATTGAGCACCGATATGGGGGAGAGTTCAGACAACTCACAGCTTCCATAAACCATGTATGCCAACATGGGTAAAGGGTCATACTTTTTAGATGATTCCTTATTGCTTTTTAAGCATAGCTTAGTGGATCCACTTAGTTGAGGAGTTCTATATCCCGGCAAGGTATAGGACAATTCTGGCAGCGTGAGCGAGATGTTGTAGTTCATAGTGATGGTTTTCGGTTAGAGAATCTCCCAATAGAGTTAAAGTGTATTATTATATATCACTTATTATGCCACTACAACATTTTAAGCCTTTTACCACCCCAAACAAGTGTAGCCTAAGCTATTAAAAAGTGTGGCCTTTGATCAAAAGCCGCACTTTTTGAATTTAAACAACGCTTTTCTAGGGGTGCCAAAACTAGCGTAACCTTTGGTCTAAGGGCACACTTTTGAGGTGTTGCTTCAAAAGCTACACTTTAAAAGTGTGGCCAATAAGATACAAAGGTCACGCTTATAGTCATCACACGACAACACTTTTTCTATTCTAGTGCTACACTTTTAAGTGTGGCCTTTGCTTCCTTATAGACCACACTTTTGAAGTATAGCCATTGATACTTTTTTCCAGAGCAACATTTTCGAACTGTAGCCCTTGCTTAGTACACATCAAAATAGGTCACACAATTGACATCACTATGGCCACACTTTTAAGCGTAACAATCTTGTGTAGGGTATAAATTAATTATATGCCACAATTTCTGTTTCAAAAATTACAATTATATTTGTATATATCCACTAATCACATTATATATTGTCATCCTATTTAGATTATTTAAAGCACTGCATTAGCTAATAAATAAGACCACAATAATAATTTGAATGCATAAATTTTTAATACACATAAAAAGCATATGCCTTATACAGTTTTACTACACATTTATTATACAGTTTTACTACACATTTATAAATTTTAGGGAGGTATTCTTGCATTTCTGAATTGAGGGAAATATTAGGAATAAGGGAAGTCTTTTACCCTTCCAATTATTTATTGTGGGTGGGAAATTTTCACTAAGAAAAATATGGAGGGAATACTAATTTTAGGCTGAAAATTTTAAAGAATATTTAAGGCACACTTATGAAGTGTTGCCTTTATATAATTATAAATAAAGGACATTTAAAAGTGTAGCAACATGTATAATTAAGCGTTGCCAATTCTTTTATGATAAGCAAAGGACACTCCTTAAAAGTGTGCCCAAAGATGTTTTTGGCAACATTATTTAAGTGTTGTCTAAAATTAGTGTGGCTAAAGACCTAAAATGTTGTAGTGTGTTGAGTTCAGAGATGAGAGTATTTTGTAAAGCTTTAAATGATTTTAACTCCTTTATTTCTTTACATTCAGCTTGAGTACATTGTATCTATTGCAATCTTTTCTTTCAGTTATTTGTTATTCAGCTATATTACATACTTGTACATTCAATGTACTAATGTCATTCGACCTGCATATTTTAATGATATAGATACAGGTTATTAGGATCTTCAACAAGAGTCTGCTAAGATCACTTCATCCGCTCGTTTGCTTATGAGTGAGACCTCCTTGCTTTCGGAGTACTCCAGTTTTTATGAGTTGTTACCGGTAGTTCTCTTGAGGAGTCGCGGGTTTTGTCCCAACACTCATCCTTGTATACATTAGAGGCTTTCATAGATAGATAGTTTTGGAGAGTCTTTCAGTTTTCAAATTTTTTATTTAAATTTATTATTCATACTCAGTATATTCAACAAAGTTTTGAGATTTAGTAAACTGTTATTAAACGTTTCTTTCAATTTCATGCTTGAGTTAGTCTTCCGCTTGTAGTCGGCCAGGATGAGGGTTCGCTTGGGGACCAACAATGGTTCTTGAGTGCCGGCCACGTCCAGGGTAGGCTCGGGTCGTAACAACTAGCTAATGAAGTCATGGAGAAACAAACAACAGTGGAATATCATAGCTTCCAAGAGATACCAAGCAAAATCAGAAAGCACATAAACATGGATAAAAACCAAATCCCAAATCTGAGGATTAGGATCAGAGCGATAAAAAGGTAACATCAACAGTAATGACATCAAGCAAACAAATATTGTCGAAAAAGGAAATGGAGAGAATATTCAGAAGCATCAGTTACAAGGGAAACATGATTCTACATAAATCTTATTGGTTTATCTACGAAGCAACAGAAGACCTTGAACCTGGAACCATAGGGTTGTCCGACATCCTGAAAGGAAAACAACAGCAGTACAAAGAGGAAGACGCAGAATGGTGGGGCAGAAGAAACTTACCTCCGACAGAGCTGAAGGCAAATGAATGGTCGGAAGAAAGTACACCAAAAATCAGTCAGTCAACATTTCAAGTTTATCTTTTTTATTTTTTGGGGACACTTATTTGAGCTGGTCCTTTTTTGAATTGGGCTTTAGCCAAAATGATCAATAAAACCGGTCCACTGACCAAAAAATTTAATTTAAAAAAAAACGGGTCAATTTGAGGAGTCATGACCCAAGACAACTTTTAACCCATTTTAGTCCCAAGTAAATTTTAACATGACCCAATCTAATTTCTAATTCAACCTATTTTAATCTCTCAAATATCAGCTCAACCCACCCATTTGACCATAATAGAATTTACCAAAATATTCTTTAATTTTATGGTCTTAAATATGCATGTGAGAATTTGAAACTAAAGAATTATCGAAAAAGGAAAAAGACAATCTTTAGTAAACGAACTAAATAGGAAATTAAAGTAAGAGAAACAAATTGAAAGAAAGAGTGTATCATTCATCTCATCCCAATATATCCACCTTCAAATAGAATTTGTGGCAGCTGTATATTTTTCAAAAAACAATATCAAGAAATGTCATCGTGATCTTATCACTTGTCAGTCTCAAAATGGAGAACCACATCCCATGAGAAAATTTATTATGTGTGAGGCACAAGTATGATGTGGAAGACATGTGTATGAGGCTCATCTTATACTTTATCGAGTGGATTATTGGGTTCTCTTTCCGGAGAATGGCCCAAAGTCCCTCTCTTTTTTCCCTTTTAATATTTTTTTCTTTGGTTCTACTTTTTAATCTTCAAATTTTGCTATTTTCCTCACCTTAATATTTTTATTTACGGAAAGTTGAAATTTAATATTTCTAACCTAATTTATTCTATTTCTAACATTACACACGCGCACGCCTCCGCACACACATTTAAATGTTTATGAAATCATGAAATTGTTAAGAGAAGAACTACATAACAAATTAGTTTGTTACCCCTTTCATTTTCATATAGTTGGTCACTTTCCCTTTTATACTTCTTTTAAGAAATTATAAATAAAAAAAATAGTTTTAATAATTTACTCCTTAAGAAATTATTTTGCTACTTTACAAATCTAGTTTATGCTTTCAAGAACAATTAAGTGTTAAAGGTAAAATGAAAAAGAATTGATTAACTGTATTTTAATTTTTTTTTAATTGACAAGTGATTTTAATAACAATTTTGTGTATCCTAAAAATAGTACAATTGAACTTTTATGAGTTTAAGAGCACGCTTCTTAATTTATTTTTTAAAATACATAACGATTTGAATATAAATCTGAATAAGTCTTAATCTATTTTATCTCTATTTAATTTTTGACAAATGGACATCAAGAACTATAAACAAAATATGAAAAATAAACTAGAATTGGAGAAGTAATTTTATGGGGGAGAGAGAACAATAAATTTAAAAGACACAAAGTACTCAATGTCAGAGGGAGGGCTAAATGGAAAGTAGGACTTGGGAGTTGAGGAGTAGGAAGAGAAAATGAAAAGTTATAAAGACTTGAGACCCGCAAAATGAATTTCTATCGATTAAAAAATTCTCTTATACAACTATGTCATGGTATATCTTATCTGCCATAAAAAATTCACATCTAGCTGGACTTGCAATGAAGTGTTTGTTTATAGACAAAGAGCAATCCAATCATGGAAATAGTAGTCATGACCCAAGAAAACTTTTAGCCTATTTTAGTCTCAAGTAAATTTGAGTATGTCATGGCCCAACTTAATTTCTAATTCAGCCTATTTTAATCTTTCAAATTTCAGCTCAATCAGTTTATTTAATATCCTAATAGAAATTAACAAAATACTTTTTAATTTTATGGTCTTAAACATGCATGTGAGAATTTGAAATTAAAGAGTTACCGGAAAAGGAAAAAGACAATCTTTAGTAAACGAAATAAATAGTAGAAAATTAAAGTAAGAGAAACAAATTGAAAGAGAGTGTACCATTCATCTCATCCCAATACATCCACCTTCAAATAAAATTTATGGCAGTTGTGTTTTCTTCAAAAAATATATCAAGAAATGTCATCATAAATATTTTTTATGTCCACTTTTAATTGTTATATTGCGCTTTTCGAAAGTTAATTTGACTAATTTTCAAAGTTAAATTAGATTACATTAATTTGATATTTTAAGCAAAAAAATTAAATATTCAAAAATTATACGAAAAGTACTATAAATTGCATTTTTTTGCATATCAATATGATGAAAAAATACATCTTAAAATGTTAGTCAAAGTATTTATTGTTTGACTCTAAAAAAAGAAATCATGACAATTAAAATTGAACGAAAAAAATATGAAAGAGTGACATTGTCACTTGTCAGTCTCAGAATGGAGAACCACATCCAGCAAGAAAATTCAAAATTTATTATATGTGAAACACAACTATGATGTAGAAGACAAAATCTTATACTTTGTCAAGTGGATTATTGGGGTTTTTTTAGAAAATGGTCCAAAGTTCTTTTCTCTCTCTTCCTTTTTAACTTTTTTTGCAAAATGATCCAAAGTATGAGTGACTTGTGCTTACTTGAAATTTATTATTTCCAAAAAGGAAAAACAAAATATTATTATAAATGTTTTTACTTTATCTGGAAAAAAAAAAAATCTTCCATATTTGGTTATTCTTTTCTTAGAGGAAAAATTTGGACATCTATAAATTAAAGATTCATATTCTCATAGCACAACACAATACATCCACAATGAAGACGTTTAAAAGTTTTGTTTATGAAGAGATTTTTCTCTCTAGTGTTTTTAAGCTTATTATTAATTTTTTAATTATGTAGGCCAATTGGCCAAACCATATAATAATATTTTTAGTATAAATTTTTGTCATCCAATTTATTACCATATAATTTGTAATTGTAAGCTTCCGCATGACGCCCTAATCACCTTCGAACCCAATAATAGTACCAAAACACCTATATGTCACGACTCTGACTCGTCGTGAGTAACACCAACACAAACCCGTTAGTGGGTAAATCAATCCAAACTTAACCCATCAAATCATTTAAGAAACTAAGTAATAATATAAAATACTAGAAAAACGATTTAAAATAATTAAAAGATCGAGTTCCTATGAACTCAATCAATTAATCAAAAACAATTGCGGAATAAACTCCGTAGAATCTGAAAGTCATAGTACCAAAACATCTAACAAGTCTTAGGATAAGGGGATACAACCCTAACAAGAAATTATAATCTAGATAATGTTTGTGTTCGAACAATGGACTAAGACGGTAATGAAGAATCCATAGTAGCCTGGAGGAATTGAATCACCCTTGAATTCAGATACCAGAGGTCTCATAATTAAGGTCACGAAGTGTAACACCTCGGAAACTAGTAGGCTAAACTAGGGCTAATTGAGAAGGAAAGGGCCAACGAAGAGGGCTTAGACAACCCAACCTTCACCAAGCACTGCCCACCTTCCCACGACCACTTTGATGGCTCGTGATGGGGGCCACGGGTCGTGGTGGGGCTCGTGGAAGGCTAGGCAGTGGCTAGGTCAAACTGCCCAAAACAACCTCCTCCACATGAGACACTTCACAGCTCGTGAAGGCCTTGACGGGTCGTGGGAGGGGCCGTGAAGATGACTTAGTTTTTAGGGGTTAAGGGAGTGGTTGCCAAGCCACTGGTTCATGACCACTAGAGGGACCACGGCTTGTGGTAGGCACTACGGCTCGTGGTAGGCACCACGGCTCGTGGAGCCCATCGTGAAGGTGGGGCAAACCACTATAAGTTGGGGGCTTAAGGGTCCTTTCCGGTTTTAATTAGATCAATACTATGTCGTTTTACCCAAGACTAGGACCCCTATATAAGTCATTTTAACCCGAAAACTCACCCATTCAAGTCATTATTTCCAAACCCCAAAAGAAATCCCAAAGTCTTCCTCTCAAATATTTCTATCTCTAGAACTTGAAGAAGAAGAAAGAGTTGGAGCTAGGATCAAGGTCAAGTCTCCATTCCTCAAGCATTTGTGGGATTTGTAATCAAGGTATGATGGTTTTTCATCCATGGAATCCTTTCTTCCATGGTGTGTCCGAATTGGTAGTAAAATAGTGTCGTATGGATGTGCTTGTCCATGACATGGATATTTCTCGTCTCATGGTCCATGCCCAACAGATTGAAGAGGAAAATCTCAAAGAGAGGTCTAGAGAAACAAAGAGGGAAATAACGGATGATGGTAACTATTCATACTCTAGGTCCGGTGGACGTGGTCGTTCAAGGTTTTGACAAAGGTTTTTCGGGCAAGGTTCTTTTAAGGCTCCCCCAATGTTCAACAATGAAAGGGTTTCTAACCCTAAGCCTCAAGGGGGTGGTAATGGGTCTTCTTTGCCTAATTGTGCTAAGTGTGGAAGAAAGCATGAAGGTAAATGTCTAGCGGGTTCCAATGATTATTTTAGTTGTGGTAAGACGGATCACAAGATAGGAGATGGTCATCTGGTTGCTAAGAATGAGAGAGATAATCGCCGAAGGGCTCAACCCCATCCTTCATCCGGTCCAAGTGGTTCGGGTTCGAATGCTCCTACGAAAAATAGGTTCTATGCTTTTCAGACTCGAGGTGAACAAGAGAGTTCCCCCGATGTGGTTACTGGTACGTTAAAAGTTTTCCAACTAGATGTATATGCTTTGCTTGATCCCGGTGCTACTTTGTCTTTTGTGACGCCATATGTGGCTATGAGATTTTATGTGCTCCCCCATGTGTTGTTAGATCATTTTTCTGTCTCTACTCTTGTTGGTGATTCTGTGTTGGCTGAGAGGGCTTATAGAAAGTGTCACGTCTCCTTATCCCATAGAGTTACTCTTGTTGGCTTGGTAGAGCTTGATATGCTAGATTTTGATGTCATCCTTGGGATGGATTGGTTGCATTCTTGTTATGCTTCTATTGATTGTAGAACTCGTGTAGTCAAGTTTCAGTTCCCGAATGAGCTTGTCCTAGAGTGGAAGGGAGGAAATTCTATACCGAAAGGTCGGTTTATTTCTTATCTTAAAGCTAGAAAGATGATTTCTAACGGTTGTTTGTACCATTTAGTTAGGGTGAGGGATATGGATTCTGAAACCCCTAGTCTTGAGTCGGTTCCCATTGTTAATGAGTTTTCAGAAGTGTTCCCAGATGACTTACCCGGTATCCCTCCAAAAAGGGAAATAGATTTTGGTATTGACATTCTCCCTGATACGCAGCCTATTTCTATTCCTCCTTATAGAATGGCTCCGGTAGAACTTAAGGAGTTAAAGGAACAATTGAAAGATTTGTTGGATAAAGGTTTCATCCGACCGAGTATCTCTCCATGGAGTGCTCCAGTTTTGTTCGTTAAGAAGAAAGATGGTTCACTTCGAATGTGTATTGACTATCGGCAATTGAACAAGGTGACCATTAAGAATAAGTATCCTCTTCCAAGGATAGATGATTTGTTTGACCAACTCCAAGGTGCAAGTTACTTTTCTAAGATTGACCTTAGGTCGGGTTATCACCAATTAAGGGTGAAGAATGATGATATTCTGAAGACGGCTTTTAGAACCCGGTATGGTCATTATGAGTTTTTGGTGATGTCGTTTGGCTTGACTAATGCTCCGGCGGCATTTATGGACTTAATGAATAAGGTGTTTAGACAATACCTT
Organism: Solanum etuberosum; assembly: GCA_029582245.1. NCBI lineage: Eukaryota > Viridiplantae > Streptophyta > Magnoliopsida > Solanales > Solanaceae > Solanum > Solanum etuberosum. The sequence continues at coordinate 10,394 of JAJONR010010258.1, forward strand.
AATATGTTCATAATTGTGTTCATTGATGATATTTTGATCTATTCAAGGAGTGAGGATGACCACAGTAATCATTTGAGGATTGTGTTACAAATCCTTAAGGAACAACAACTCTTTGCAAAGTTTAGCAAGTGTGATTTTTTGCTAAGGTCCGTAGCTTTTCTTGGTTATATTGTCTCAAGTAAGGGTATTGAGGTAGATCCTAAGAAGACGGATGCGGTCAAGAATTGGCCTAGACCTCTATCACCTTCGAACATTAGAAGTTTCTTGGGTTTAGCCGGTTATTACCGAAGGTTTGTTGAGGGGTTTTCTTCCATTGCCTCTCCATTGACGGCTTTGACTCAAAAGAAATATAAGTTCATATGGTCTGAATCATGTGAGAAGAGTTTCCAAGAGTTGAAAGATAGACTTACTTCCGCTCTGATGTTGACTTTACCTGAAGGGACGGATGGTTTTGTGGTATACTGTGATGTTTCGAGAATTGGATTGGGATGTGTGCTTATGCAAAATGGGAAAGTTATTGCCTATGCTTCAAGGCGAGTTAAGGTCCATGAGAAGAGAAGAATTATCTGACCCACGATCTTGAATTAGCGGCTGTGATTTTTGCCTCAAAGATATGGAGGCACTATTTATATGATGTTCATGTAGATGTGTTCACCGACCACAAGAGCTTACAATATGTGTTTAATCAGAAAGATCTTAATCTTCACCAAAGGACCTGGCTTGAGTTATTGAAAGACTACGATATGAGTGTTCTTTATCACCCCGATAAGGCGAATGTAGTAGCGGATGCTCTTAGCCGATTATCAATGGGTAGTGTTGCCCATGTAGAAGAAGATAAGAAAGAATTGGTACGAGAGGTACATAGATTGGCCCGTTTGGGTGTTCAGTTAGTGGATTCCACCAAGGGTGGTGTTATGGTTCAGAATGGGTCCAAATCGTCTTTAGTGGCGGATGTGAAAGCTAAGCAAGGTCTTGATCCAATTTTGGTCGACTTGAAAGAAGCGGTGCTTAAGAAATCCGTTGAGGCTTTCTCCCAAGGGGGATATGGGGTACTTAGATATCAAGGTCGTTTATGTGTTTAGGATATCGAGGGCTTGAGGGAACATATCTTGTCAGAAGCCCATCGTTCGCGGTATTCCATTCACCCGGGAGCCACCAAGATGTAACGTGAATTACGGGAGGTCTGTTGGTAGAATTGGATAAAGAATGATATTGCGGGATTTGTGGCTAAGTGTCCAAATTGCCAACAAGTAAAGGTTGAGCATCAAAGGCCGGGAGGTTTGTCCCAAGATATTAGCATTCCTACTTAGAAGTGGGAAGACTTGAACATGGACTTTATAGTAGGGTTTCCACGTACTCAGTGACAATATGATTAGATTTGGGTCATAGTAGACCGAATGACGAAATCGGCCCATTTCATTCCTGTCAAAGTTTCTTATGCGGTGGAAAATTATGTTAAGTTATATTTGAGGGAAATGGTAAGGTTGAATCGAGTGCCCTTGTCCATTATCTCCGATAGAGGTACTCTGTTTACTTCTCAGTTTTGGAAGTCATTCCAAAAGGGTCTTGGCACTAAAGTGAAGCTTAGTACGACTTTTCATCCACAAACCGATGGGCAAGTGGAGCGAACAATCCAAACTTTAGAAGACATGTTGAGAGCACGTGTCATCGATTTCAAGGGAAGTTGGGATGGTCACTTGCCGTTGATTGAGTTTGCTTATAATAATAGCTACCATTCTAGTATTGGTATGACTCCCTTTGAGGCTCTTTGTGGTAGGAGGTGTAGATCTCCTATAGGTTGGCTTGAGGTGGGTGAAGTTGCCTTGATAGGACCCGAATTAGTTCATGAGGCTATGGAGAAAGTTCAACTTATTAGAGAGAGGTTGAGAATAGTCCAAAGTCGACAAAAGTCCTATGCCGGTGTTAGAAGAAGAGAGCTTGAATTTGATGTTCAGGATTGGGTTTACTTGAAAATCTCACCCATGAAGGGTGTAATGAGGTTTGGTAAGAAGGGGAAGCTTAGTCCCCGGTATGTAGGCCCATATCAAATTTTGAGACGTGTTGGTAAGGTTGCTTATGAGCTTGATTTGCCTAATGAGTTGGCATCGGTGCATCCAGTTTTCCATGTCTCTATGCTTAAAAAGTGTGTTGGAGATCTGACATCCATAGTTCCCCTAGAAGGTTTGGGAGTTGATGAAAGTATCTCTTATGAAGAGGTACTGGTTGAGATCCTAGACCGTCAAGTTAAGAAGTTGAGAAATAAGGAAGTTGCTTCCGTGAAAGTATTGTGGAGGAATCATTTAGTTGAGGGTTCTACTTGGGAGGCCGAGGCCGAGATGATGTCTCGATATCCTCATCTTTTTCCTTCTACTCCTACTCTAGCTTGAGGTAATAAGTTTCCTCGTGTTTTGCTCCTTGTTTGAAGTCATTTGTGTTTTAGATGTTCCCATGATTTTCTTATGTTATGCATGTTCATGAAAACTTATGTTTTGAAAGAAAAATGAGTTTATATGATTGATTTTCCTCATGTTGTAGTGCATTGAGTATGAGTTGCCTATAGACTTCATGAGATGAATTGATGAACATGCTTTAGCTATGCTTTTGAGAACAAATTGCATATGGGCTCCATGAGATTGCGTTGAGCATGCTTTTAGCTTGGAGAAGGTAGTTCCTCCTTGAACATGAGTAAATTTTAAAAATTCATGCATATTGTGTTGCTAGATGTAGTTTCTAACTTCCGTTGAGATGCATTGAGTATGTTTAGCTTTGAGTTGATGTTTCCTCTTTGGTTGTGTGCATTTAGATGAGTTGCATGCATGATGGGCTGCTAGTATTGAGTCTTTACTTCTGAAAGGTGTCAAGAAATTCCATTCGAGGACGAATGTTCCCAAGGGGGAGATAATGTAACACCTCGGAAACTAGTAGGCTAAACTAGGGCTAATTGAGAGGGCAAGGGCCAAGGAAGAGGGCTTGTACATCCCAACCTTCACCAAGCACTGCCCAGCTTCCCACGACCATATTGAGGCTCGTGGTGGGGGCCACGAGTCGTGATGGGGCTTGTGGAAGGCTAGGCAGTGGCTAGGTGAAATCGCCCAAAACAGCCTCCTCCACACGAGCCACTTCACGGCTCGTGAAGGCCTTGACGGGCCGTGGGAAGGGTCGTGAAGATGACTTAGTTTTTAGGGGTTAAGGGAGTGGTTGTCAAGCCACTGGTTCATGACCACGAGAGGGACCACGGCTCGTGATAGGTACCACGGCTCGTGGAGCCCATCGTGAGGGTAGGGCAGACCACTGTAAGTTGGGGGCTTAAGGGTCTTTTTCGGTTTTAATTAGATTAATACTATGTCGTTTTACCCAAGCCTAGGACCCCTATATAAGTCATTTTTACCTAAAAACTCACCCATTCAAGTCATTATTTCCAAAACCCAAAAGAAATCCCAAAGTCTTCCTCTAAAATATTTCTCTCTCTAGAACTTGAAGAAGAAGAAAGAGTTGGAGCTAGGATCAAGGTCAAGTCTCCATTCCTCAAGCATTTGTGGGCTTTGTTATCAAGTTATGATGGCTTTTCATCCATGGAATCCTTTCTTCCATGGAGTCCCTAAGATTCCACAATTGAAAAGAGGAAATTCCCCAATTTGAGTTAGAGTTTTCTTCCAATGTTGTGGGTATTGATGAATGTTGATCCAATTGAGTGGATTATGATTGTTTATGATTGAATAGATAGAATTCCATATTTTTAGGATGAATTAACATGTACCCATGCCTAACCCATGTCTAGAAAGATGAAATTGATGTAAATGGGTTTATGCCATGAAATGAGAATATTGTGGGTTTAGATGTATTCAATCTAGGATAAATGAGATACATTAGAATTGAAGCTTATATGATGAATCATGATTAGGATTGCTTTGAGATTGAAGCTTATGAGATGATTATGATATTGAATTGCTTGAAAGTGAAGCATATAGAATGACTATGAGATATAGTGCTTTGAGAGTAAAGCTTATGATTGTCAATTGTTGATTATTGATGTAATTGTTGTGGAAGAGATAGTTCCCACATGAATTTCTAATGTTATGAATGTGAAAGGCTTTTTTACATTGAATGATTCTAGGTTGAAAGGACTGCTCACCTAAAATGAATCTAATGCTAAAGACTAAGAAATTGATGAGACTAGAGGCGATTACCCATGACCTCTAAATGAGATGGATATGAGGCGATTACCCGTATTCCCTAGAATAGAATAAAGAGGCCATTACCCTTATTCCTCAAAGTTGAAAAAGAGACGACTTCCCACGTTCTTAAGATATGACTTGTACAAGAGGCGAGTACATGTGATCCCTATAGAACGACAAGAGGCGAATACCCATGTCACGTGATGTTGGACTAGAGGCGAGTACCCATGATCCATATGTTAAGAAGAACTAGAGGCGACTACCCATGCTCCTTTATAGTAAGGCAAGAGGATATTCCACATGTCTATAAAAGATAAGATATACTATGTTATGATGAATGATGAACATGAATTGTTGCTTGAGTTGCCTTCCATGGTGAGTAAGGTTGATTTGAGGTTACTTCAAGAAGTATTCCTCCTATGTTCATATGATCTATTATGTGCATTGATTATGCTTTATGACCTATATTGTCTAACTCTTATGTTTATGTTAATGTTTATACTAGCCATCATATTTAGTACATGTTTGTACTAACGCATACTCTTGCCTACATTTCTTATCCAAATGTAGGGTCCATCGATCTCGACTCTCATCCCCGTGGCTAGGATCTTAGTAGAGCAAGGCTTGAAGATTGGTGAGTCCTCATAGCATTCAAGGATTTGGCCACCATTTCTCTTATGTTCTTTCATTTCATGATTTGAACTCTATTGTATGGGTTGTGTCCCAAGATACTCAAGTTTTAGATGGTTTGAGACAAAGTGTAATAGACCTCCGCTTTTGATATAAAACTTTGATGTTGGTTGGAAAAAATATTTTTAATTTCCGCTCATTTCTATTATCTTATGTTATGAAAGCTAAGTGGCTTATATGAGGCCTCTCAGGGTCTTGTATGTCATGTTACGTTTAGGGTGTACCCCTGGGTCGTGACACGAAGTAGCTGCCTGAATATGTCATGTACTCAACAAAGAAAGATTAAGTGCAGTATCAGTTTAGGTGAGCATGGTATGGTATATACTGAATTATCATACCATTCTGAAATTTTTGATACTAAGATTTTGGTATTATGGTATACGGTATGGTATATGGTATACATTTTTAAAAATTTTGATATTCGATACACTATTTGGTATTTAGAAATAATATACTGAAATACGAAATACTATATCAAAATATATAGTTAAATAATATATATATATAGGGGTGTTCGTGGTTCGGTTTGGATCGGTTATTGATTAAAATCAAAACCAAACCAATCATGTCGGTTTTTTAAATTTCTAAAACCAAACCAAACCAAACAAAAAAAATAACCGTCGGTTTGGTTATTGTCGGTTTGGTTTAATTTTTCTGGTTTATTCGGTTTGAAAGTAATAATTTATTTCAGGACGTACTTATCTCGATAGACACGAACACCTAGTACATGAGCAATCCACAAAAAAGTTATTGTTGGTTTAATTAAGCAATACTAACTTATCGGTTAGCAGGATAGGTAAAGACTAAAATAAATTTTGATAGACTTGGACTTAGGATTGTTATAGTTGGACTAAAGTGTTGGGCTTGAGAAAATGGTAAAGTTAAAGATTTCAGTTAATTAAAATTTAACAAAATATTTATATTTTATTTATGAATAATATATAAATAATTATAAAATTTATATATCTAATTTATCGGTTCGGTTTGGTTTGGTTATTTTTGCGGTTGGTTTTTAGTAAAATCAAAATCAAACCAAATGATATCGGTCTTCAAAATTTAAAACCAAATCAAATCAAATATCGATTTTTTAATCTGTTTGGTTCGGATTGCAGTTCGGTTTGATTTTTTAACCACAACCATGAACAA
>JAJONR010010259.1:0-25090 GCA_029582245.1 Solanum etuberosum
CCTACCCTCGACCCCCCCCCCCCCAAAAAAAAAAAATTAAGTTTGGTTTTTAAAATTATTTTTAATTTCAATTTTTTATTGTTTTTACCCCATCTCATCCCTACCCCCACCCCGTCAGCCACACCCACCTTCCCAAAAAAATTAAGTTTATTTTTAAAAAAATATTTTCGGTTTCAATTCAAAAATATTTTTCTACTCTCTAGTAAAATTAAAAGATATTTTCTCAAAAATATTTTTCATTCATAAATCAAACACTTAAAAATCTTTTTTTCAGAAAATAGTTTCTACTCACCCACCAAACATGAAAAAAATAAGTTAAAAATCTACTTGTTTTCCAGGAAAACATTTTCCTTCGGACCAAACACACCCGTAGTGACACGAATCTCAATGTCGATTTTTCCAGGCATTATATAGTCAAGCTCAGGGCTTATAAAACACCACATCTGGGATGTAGACCCACCCACCCCATAGTCTCTACATTCAGAAAATACACGCAACTTATGTCATCATCTGACACAAAATCTTAGTTAAAAACGCCTTTCACCTATTTGTGCACACAACCCCAGCTACTTTGAGGGATCTTTTGGTTTCGGAATAAGATAGGATATTTCAGAATTAAGTTTGAAATAAAATTTATAATTGTCGTTAGTTGAAGGGTAAATTTATATCATGTCAATTAAATGTAATATAAAAAATTTATTTCAGACTCAATCCTGAAATATTTTATCTTATCTCATTCAATTTGAGATTATTTTATTTTATCTTATCTTCATATGGAATAAACTAATCAAAGAATTTCAACATAAAATCTCAGAATAAATTAGTCCACATATCAAATTGCCCCACGGATTTAACTTTGCCTCCTCCACTCCTCATTTGTATTTGTCGGGAGCACCAAAAAATGGGAGGATGAAGAGGAAAATAATTAAATTAGGAAATGGATTTACTAGATACGAATACATGGAAAAATCTCTATCTAAAAAAACTGAAAGTAGATTCGAATTTCATTGATCTTTGTCGCTAAATAAAATGAGAGAGTTGCTCAAATGAATAATATTAAATACCATTCACCTTTTACCTTGAGGTTATGGATTCAAGTCACGATTAAGTAGAAATTAAGAGATTTCATAGGGCGGAGTAAAAAAAATGTAAGCTAAATAGTTACTCCAATAGCTAGCAGAATTTTTGATAATATATCACTAATTATTCAACTACAAAATTTATTTGTCGCTAATTTTTATTTTTTATTTGATATTAAATATAATATACAATATGGAGAGGACAATTCTAAACCTAGTTATGGTCTAAAAGAAGGATGACTACCATTTATATATGTGATGATGAATTGCCTATATATGGAGTATCTCTTTTAATGTCAAGTTCATCTAGACATCATATATTTTACTATTTTATTTTATTTTTGTCAAAGGTTCCCATAGTGGGGATTTAAAAATATCAAAAGAGATACAAAGGTTCAATATTTCTTACTTTTGACCATTATTGCAGAATTGAAACAATTTCTTGCCAAAGTAATTAATTGCAAGTAGTTATCTGTTAATGTCAATTTTATTTTATTTTCAAATTCAACGTTGTAAAATTTAATATCTACGTGAAAACTACATTGGAGTGGGATAAGTCAAAGCGTATGTTTAGATGGTTATAGCGATAATTAGCATGGACTCTACAAGAAAGTCAAAATATTATATGGGCAATTGACTTTAGAATAATAGTCTATCAAACTAATTACTTCTTGCATCCATTTTTATTTTAGATTTGGCATTCTTACGGAACAATATATAAAATGACAATTTTATTATATCATACTTTTAAATATTATAATTCCAAAATTTAAGAAAATTACTATAGTTTGTACATATTATAACAAAAACAGTTGTTAGCGATAATAAATATGTACATTAATAGTTAGTTGTCATTGGATCCAGTGATGCTATAGGTTTTATGAACATATACAACGCAGTGGCGTAGCCACATGGTGATCGGGGTGTCCAATTGGACACCCTTCGTCGAAAAAAAATATTGTATATACAAGTAAAATGATACACGAAATGATTAAATAACATATTTTGGACACTCTTAACATAACAAGTTGTTATAGCCCAGTGGTTCACCTCCTTGAAATGAGGAAGTGCTTGTGTGTTTGAATCTCACTAGTTCTACTTTTTGAAAAGAGCTTTTGTTGTGCTATTTCTGGATACCCTTTGTGAAATTCATGGCTCCGCCACTGATACAACGAGTGATAATTGCCTCTACAAAAATATATTTAGCTACCATTAAATTATCATCGTTAAATAATTACCGGTTAAAATTATTTTTGATATATATTGGACACTTTTAAAGTGGACGAATAGAGTAAAAGATGAGAACGCCTATAATCATTGATGACGAAGTGGAAGGGTTGAAAAGGAATCAATTAAACATATTGGGGAGATTTTTTACAAAAGCCAATTAATAGTCGACATGTGAGGTCACTATCTTTCAACTCTTTTTTATCTACTTGAAAGTTGGTGGGTATAAGACTTTCTTCAATGAAGTGTCTCATTCTCACTGCAATTCATACAATTATAACAAGCAACATTTGAAGTAAAAAGTAAAGCTAGTTAAATTCATAATCACTCAGTTTCATATTACTTGGTCCTGTTTGATCTGACATATTTATATAAGAAAATTTTAATTAATTGAAGGTGCGTATATTTTACTAAACTAATTTTATCAATAATATTTTAATTAGAATTTTAAATTTAACCTTTACTATTTTATGTAGTTATTTAATACTAACAATAATATGGAAAAAAAAACCTCTATTGATTTATTAAAATAGACAAATAATATGAAATATCTATTTTTATACAAAATCAAGTAAAATGAAACCACTATAACAAAAATAATTTTTAGCCGCAATAAATAGACATATTAATAAAGAGTGCTAAAGTCTTTATCGGCTTTAGGGACATATATAAAGAGTGTTAGTTGCCGCTAAAAATATATATTTAGTGGCAATTAAGCTATTACCGTTAATTAATTACCGCTAAAGATCATTTTTAATGTAGTGAACGGAGAGTACAATTTTCCACCTTAGTTTGCCAACCGCTGAGAAGTTGCAAATTGCAGGTCCACATCTTGGCCGTCTCAGAGTCAATTAATGGAGACTTCTATATGTTTCCACCTTCCTATTTTTGTACTATATATATATATATATATATATAATTTTTTAACATATGATCATCAACAATTATTAACAATTGAATATGTTTTCAGTGTGATCACATAGTATTATATAACGCCTTTTTCTATTATATATATAAGATAATTTATATATACGTATGTTTTTTTCAAGTAAAAGATTCCATGTTGCATGAGAAAAGACAGATATGTATGTTCTTATTTATTTCTTGTATACTTTGACAATTAGCTATTTAGCTTTCGAGCTGTTCTTCTATTCTATAAGCTCCAAAGAAACTGACGTCGTCGTTAAATTATAACACTTATACGCAAAGAAAAACAAACAAAATAAATGCACCATAAAAATAGATATTTTATTATGGAGATCATATAATATATGAGTAACATAATATGAAAATGATTAGTTCTAAAGAAAACTTGATCATTATAACTATGAAATGTCATTAAAAAATATAATTGATATTTAAAGGTATGATTAAGTAGATCTTTATTTAGCTTTTAATTAATTAATGATACATGGACCTTTTTGTCATTCATTCTTTTTCACAGTTCACGTACCGTGAACTCAAGCTAGAGTGAGTATCAATATGAGTTGTGGTGTAGTGGTGGGACTGTTTCATTTTTAACTAGAACTCTCAGGCTCGAGACCAAGGTATGGAGAAAATTATGTTGAGAGTGACACTCCAAAATGGGCCCTACAATATAGTCGGAGATCCAATATGAGCACCGGATATCAGGTCGAAAAATAAAAGTAGAGTGCGCAGACACGCTAATGATCAGTAATCGGTCAAATCATTGATAATAATTGGTTTTATTTTCATAATCAATTATTGTTTATATTTTCAATCTTTCAACACTTGACACATGTCCTAGGTGTGTTTGGTCAATTTATGGAACTATCTCAACTAATTAAGTCTTGATATTGGTGCATGGAAATTAAAATTACATATTACAATATGCATGTTGGTTTTGGTTTTGTCTATGAATGAGACACTTAAAAGTGAAACAATGATTGCAACATTATAATTTATTCATTTATAAAATAAGAGGGTAAATAGTGGCACTTTTTAGTCATTAGGACCACTACTTTTTATGATAAGAGGGAGTGAAAAACATACAGTTACATGATTACCAAGGGATTGAAGAAGTACAAACCTAATTATTGTTATATATGTAGACAATTGACAAATCAAGATTTGTTTTTTTGAGGATAATAATCGTACTTTAATTTAGTCTTTAGGACCACACTATTTTTTTCTAATAAGACAAAATGCAACTCAAGTATGCTAGCTTAATGCATAATTTTCCAACTTGACCATGTTTTCTAGTCATAATAATTAAGTTGAATTACATATTTTACTTATTTATATCTATCAAATTAACAACAAGTATATATCCAAATCGTTTTTTTTTTAATTTCTATACTTTGATGAAGACATTATTGACATGCCAACGACTAAATTGATTAGTTTATATATTTTATGGACTTATGGTGTACGTGTTAGATTATATATCTTTCAAGGATATAATGTTTATAATAACTTCATTACAACCAATGGTGAGCAAAATGCATGGAAGGTTGACTGAAGAAGTTAAATATTCACCTATGTACGTCTCAAATTATTATCCATCGGTCCCAAAATAATTAAGTGTCGCTAAAGAAAACAAATTGTCGCTTGTTTAAAATTAATTTCTTCGTTCACTTTTATTTGTTATATTTGAATTTGGTATATCCATTAAAAAATAATAATCATAACAATTTTCCATACGACCCTTATTAATTAATGTTTCGTATTAGGTCGGAAAATGATTTAAGGAATAAGTAATTAATATTAAGAGTAAAACAAAAAAAATTCCTTTTCTTAATATGTTAAAAGTGACAAAGTACTTTTAGACACTCCCACCCCCCACCAAAAAAAACTTACTAATTCACATTTTGTGATTATTAGATGATTGATTATAAAGTTTTAAAGAATTTATACTTCATAATTAATTTTTGTAACTTCACTACTTCAAATAGAGGAATGGAATATCTCAGTCTTATAATAGCTCAGAGGATACTGATAAAAATATTAGGTAATTTTTTTAAATTTCTAGTGGACAAAGTTATTTGTTATCTATTATTGGTGGGAGATGACAAATATTTCATAAAATTAGTCAAAATATGTACAAATTAGTTCGGATACAATGATCATAAAAATAACATTGATCTAAGACAATGAGATCGCTTCGTACGCAGACAAAATTATTAATCCTGAAATTATAATCCCTACATTAATTTATATCACCTGAGATGAGACTGGGAAATCTCACATTTCCTTCCTTTTGATTGGTTAGTCAAGCAGTAAAGTAAATTGTTAACGGTCTTAAATTAAAAATATGTCAAATATATTAAAATATTTTTAAATTTGGTAGTCTTGATTCTTAAATATAATTAAAGAATTGTAAAAAAAAAAATCATTTTAAAAAAAAAAAGGTAAGATAAACAAATTAAACGGAAGAATATGAACGTGCACCAATTTCTTTCTATGACATACGCGAATTATCTTTTACCTACTTCTCTCCTGCAATTTGCTCATGATCAGTCATGCTATTGTCGAAATTCATCTTTTTATTCTTTTCTTTTTCTGTTCTTCTAATGAAATTTTACTGGTCGATTTTAAATATTATTTTGTTTGTCTTAGTTTTTTTTTTTTAAAAAATAATAATGTTTTTTTATTAATTCCTTAGCTTTAACTTTCCATATTATATGTTTTAAGATTACAAAATTAAAATATTTTAGCACATTCTTACAAATAAATTAAAACATAATTATCATCTTTTTTAATTTAATTTGATTTATAAATTTAGTGCTATTTATCAATTTTCTTTTAACACCCCTTGTTTCGATCCAAGAAAACTTTGTTCGATCAGTCTTTTTTGTAGTTGGTTTTAATATCTTACTTATTACTGTAAACTTAAGGTACGTTCATTAATTGTTTTATGGAAGAGTTAAAAAATAGCAGTAAATATAAATTTGTCTGTAGCTAGATAGCTAGTGTATGTAAAAGGGACAATTCAAGAGATCAGGTTTATTGACGAGTCAATTAATCGGAAAGAAGCTGAGCAATCATTAACAACCAATGAACTAATTTACTCATCTCTCTCTCTATATATGACTAAAGGAGAGAGAAGGACATAATCATTTTGATAAGTCACTATACAAGATCTAACATGTACAGTAGAGTACAAGCAGTTTACAATAAAGGTTAACAAGAAAATTTATTGGTATATATTTCGACATGTGCTACTTGTTAGATACCCTCATACGTATGCGCATGCTTTAATTTGACACGAAGTTTAAAATAAAAAATAAATAAATTGAATCATATAGCTATAAATATGTCATGTGGAAAATTAAAATTGAAAAGTTGAAAAACAAAAAAAGGTAAGAAGACCATGTTACTTCTATTTGCTTTCTTATATCTTTAATTTTGAGATTTTATATGTGTTGTACCGGTTACGTCCCGACCACTCTCATGTAATAGATGGCTTGTCTAGACTTTTCCTCCTCAAACTTTGATATCACACTCTAAAGGCTCACAATCAATCCAAAAGAAGCAATGCAAGAGATAGGAGAGGAAAGTACTTTCAGATATAAAAGAAGGTAGAAGGCAAAACGATATAGTTTTGGATTAAAACAGTTAGGAAAAGATATTTTTTTTATAACGAACTAAAGAAAAAGTATACTAAACATATTGAAACAAAAAAAGTAGATAAATCTAATAACAGACATTGAATCATGTAGCTATAAACATGTTACATGAAAAATTAAAACTAAAAGATTTGACAAAAAATGTAAGAGACATCTTTTTTAAACCAACTAAAAGAAAAGTATACTAAGCCTATTGAAACAAAAAAGGTAGATAAATCCAAGATCAGATATAATAATAGGTCATTTTCTAATTTGATTAAAGAATTTAGACAACCAAACGCCATTTTTTGATATAGTCGAGTCCATTAATTTTGAATCAATTTTTTATTTAAAAAAATCGAAGTTGTTGATCGGTTTTGGCTCTCAATTTTGATGTTTTTTTTAGTAGTACATGTATAAAAAGTTTAATTAACACCGAAATTAAATTAAATTAAATCCCAACTTTAATATCATGATAAAATAAATAAATTTGAACTTAGTTCAACATCAAAAAACCTCTTTTCAAAATCACATGAGGAAGCACATTTCTCCATCCTACGTGAATAGGTTAATAGGGGTATATACATATGCACAGGCTTTCTACAGTGTGTGTCTCTTGTAATTTTTTTCCCTTTAGGGATATATTTAGTTTTTACTTGATATATGTGTACTATGCTGCTAATTAATTTTGTTTGGTAGCTTTGGTATTTCTATTAATGTATGTATGTACATCTACACTGTCTAACAAAACAAAACCTGTTAGCATATGATTACACTTACTTGAAATAGTTACAAATAATATAGGACTTACTACTTTGGAAGATGTCAAATTAATCAAGGTACAGCCAACAATTAGTTAAGCAGCTTAACACATTGAACACTTGGGATTCTTGAACTTTAAGGTAAAGATTAATGCAAAAGTTTTATAAATTAATTAATTAATTAAGACCTTTTTAATAATATTTGAGATGAAAATTTCTATCAGCTACTACTTGAAAAAAGAAATTAGAAATAAGCCTATCCATTTGACTTGTGTACCTCTTAATTAATTAAATAAATCTCTTTATTTTATTTTAAATCCCATGTCAGTACTCTTTAAATAAGACAAATAACATAATAAGAGACCTTGTCCATTTCTCTATCTATAAAGAGAGCAAAGGTAGAAAACTTCCAAGAAAATGATCAACTAACAAAACAACAAAATTAGAAAAAAAGAGAGAGAAAACAAGAAGAAGAAGAAGAACTAAAAGAGATGGGAAGAGCTCCTTGTTGTGATAAGAACAATGTTAAAAGAGGGCCATGGTCACCAGAAGAAGATGCTAAGCTTAAAGAATTCATTGAAAAATATGGAACTGGTGGAAATTGGATTGCTCTTCCTCAAAAAGCTGGTAAGTTCGGTCGATCTCAGTAACTTATAGTTCAAACCTTGTATTTATTTTAGAAAATTCACTCAATATATGTAGCTTCGAAAATATAACAACAATAATATGTATAGTGTAATCTCACAAATAAGTCCAAGGAGGATAGGATGTTATACGCAGACGTTACTCCTTGTGTAGAAAAGTTGTTTTATATAAACCCTTAGACTCAAATGAAAAGAAGAATTTAACGTAGGATTGCAAGAAAATAAGACAATAAAATATCAGGCTACAAAGCAAATGAAGCAATAAACACTAATAGTTGCTATTTATATAATTTGATGAGATTATGGTTTTGAATCAGGATTAAAGAGATGTGGAAAGAGCTGCAGATTGAGATGGCTAAATTATCTAAGGCCAAATATAAAGCATGGTGATTTTTCTGATGAAGAAGATAGGGTTATATGCAGTTTATATGCCAGCATTGGAAGCAGGTAACAAAGTTTTTAATTAAGTCAAAATTATTTAACAGTTTTTCCATTTTTTTTCCTGTTTTGGTCACTAATTAATTATCTATCACTATTCTTCAGTTATCATGTGTTTGCATGACTTTTGAGACAAAAGTAAATCCCATAAATTTAAACAAAAAAAATTGAAAGAAGAACTTCAATGGTGTAGAAAATAAATACTATTAATTAAGACTCAAAGAAAAGTACTACTTATTTAATTTTGTTGGGTTCTGACTGAAGATTCTACCATTTATGGACATTTCATCTGCATGCATGCCAGTTTTAGATCTTGGATCAAGTCCTTAATTACAGCTGTTAGGACACGGTCCAAAAAATGTAAAACTATTCAATTTTCTGGATAAAACAACTTAAGTACAGTATGTACGGTCAGATTTCTCAATAACAATATTTATCTTTGATGACAGTATTCTACTATTACAGTCGAGATAATTTGGAATCAATTTTCCATGTTTATAACAATGCTTTGCTAAACCAACTAAAATATATCTAAACAAACAACGTTATTATAGAAAAGTTTGACGGTATATCTTATGAATTTGAGTTTAAATTTTCTATATTGATAGTTTACATTGTGTTAAGTAGACTTAAAATAACATGTAACTTCTCGTAACAAGTTTGATATACTTATAAGCTGATTAAATTGTATAATAATCATCTATAGATGGTTAAATAAAATGTTAAAATTATTTATATGTTGAATATATTATAACTTAAATGACGTTGTACATTTATGCAGGTGGTCAATTATAGCAGCTCAGTTACCAGGAAGGACCGACAATGATATCAAAAACTATTGGAACACAAAACTTAAGAAGAAGCTCATGGGTTTTATTCAGTCATCATCTAATATTAACCAGAGAATTAAATCACCAAATTCATTATTCCCTCCTACAAGTACTCTTCAAACAACTTTTCAACCCCAATCCCAAGCATCAATTTCAAATCTTTTAAGAGATTCATATCTAGAGCCCATTCCACTAGTCCAACCAAATTTCATGTACAACAACAATAACACGATGAACTTTCAATTAGGTACAAATAATCAACATTCTTATAATTTTCATGATCAGAGCTTAATGAATCCCATGCAAGCAATTAGTTCTTGTTCCTCATCTGATGGGCTAAGTTGCAACCAAATTAGCTATGGAAATGAGGAAATAATGTGTCAAATTCCTTTTGAAGAAACCCAAAAGTTTACACTTGACAATTATTGTAGTACTTGGGCTGATCATCATGATCATCAAAAGGCAAATGGATATTTTGGGAATAACTTTCAAAGTAGTCAATTCCAGTATGATCATCATACTAATATTGAAGAAGTTAAGGAGTTGATTAGTAGTAGCTCTAGCAATGGCAATGGATGTAACAATGTAGGGTACTGGGGTTAATTTTATTTTTATTTTGTAGGTGTGAGTACTTGTAATGGAATTTATTCATGGAAAGCTTTTATTTTGCTTCCACTGAATTAGTACTAGCTTTTATCTTCTTCTTATTTTATGTAGTGATGATGTAATATATCATGATCATTGTTAATTACTACTTACTTTCTTTGTCCCTGAGTCACTATCTTCTCTTTTTTTTTGGCTCAAAAAGAAATGACACAATTCTATATTGAGTAACAATATTAATGACTTATTTTAAATTACAATAAATTTAGAAGTTGTTTTTTTTAAAAATAAAAATAAAAATATTCTTTATAATATAATAGTGTCAAATAAATTAAGATGGAAAGAGAGTATGTGTTATGCACTACTACTAGTAGTATATTTTTGTTTTCTACCCCTACTTTCCCTATCCTTATATAGTCGCCATCCTATCTATCTACAAGTACTCTGAAAAATATGTAAATTTTGTTCATGGTGAAAGTACACAAGAAGCCTATCATATCATGATGCAAGAGTCAGAAAGTGAAAGTTACTAATCAAGCATCCACTGTACGTTTTTCAATAAAACAAATTACTCCCTCCGTCTCAATTTTTATATGAGCTAATTTAATTTGGTATGGAGTTTTAAAAAGAAAGAAAAACTTTTAAAATTTGTCATTTAAAATAGTCATATATACTTGTGTGGCTAGAACTCCTTTCATTTAAGTTAAAATGAGCATTTTAGAGTTAACTGTTACTAAATGTAGAAATATGTTATTCTTTTTTTGACCGACAGAGAGACCAGTAGTATTTTGTCATTATAGAAAATTAAAGATATGTCCTTGTAAAATCAGAATTAATTAAAGAGTCAATATGCCAGCAAAAAGAAGATAAACAACACCTACTGCAAGGAAATCTTTAGGGGTTGTATTTTTAATTTAGCTAAAGATATGAAAATGACAGGAAAAACAAATTCAGAATCTCTCTCTTATTCAAAAAAATAAAAATAAATTAAACCTTTACAAGTTATATAATATTCGTTTGCCATATAACACGTTGGTTGGGACAGGCATCAATTGCTGTACAACATAGTAATATAAAATTATGCATTATGCATCGATCGAGTAATGTACGTATAATGAGATGATTAAGATATATTCCTCTACCTCTTAGTTAATCAGACGACATCTTGTACTCAAATCCTAAAAATGAAGAACCTTTCAGTAGGAAAAATTTAAATCTTTAATAGGTTTATTTGGCATGAATTCAAATTAGAAACACTAAAAAAATTTGTCCACCAGTTGTTCGTAGAAATAATATAAAACTAAGCAAAAGGCAAAGGAAATAGGGGGAAAAAGTTATTATGATGAAAGATAGTAAAAACTCGGAATTGTGGGTTAATTTCACTTGATGAGCTTCCTACCTTCCATTGTTGAAGTTAAGACTGGTCTAAACTTCATTTTCCTTTAATATATTTAAAACAATATTGAATTGATAAGTTTATTTCTCGTAATTTTAATAATTAGTCCTATAATGGATGATGGGGTGGCTTACGATTTGATTGATTGATCATTGACTATTGTTTTTTGTTTGGTATATAATTAATATTTGAAGTGTCCCCATTAAAGTTGACATTACTTAGCAATAATATCATCTTAGGTAAGCCATATTTGTCTACAATATACACAAACCAAGTACTCAACTTGGAAAATAAAATGTTCCCTTCTTTTTTATTTTCTATATATAAAATATAAGCTTATGTTAAAAATATATATTAAATTAGTAGTTGGATTTAACTAATTAGTCTAGTTGACCCACAATGTGAAAATGTTTGACAGTACTCATATGACTAAGTATCAAAACTTTTCTTCCTTATTACTATTCAGTAACAACCTAACCTATCTCTTTTTAAAATTTCCAATAAGAAGGCATTTGAATAATGTCAACGCTACAACAACTTTGAATCATAACTCATAAAGTCATAAGCCTATTAATTTTAAACACGAATTGATTGGTATGTTTTGATGAAATATAATATTATGTAACAAATTAATAACTCTTTTTGACGCATTTCAACTACTTATAACACTTTTACTTTCTCCATACTTGTTAATCAGTAGAAGATGTTGCATCGTTGATATTGGTAAATTCAAGTAAAAACTAGTCCCCTTGTTTGTAGTTATCTAGATTAAGATGTTTAAAATATTTTAGATAAGAACGCTAGACATTACACTTTGTCTAATAGCATAAATCTGCCAAAGAAATACTGTCAACGCTAATAAGAAGTATTTTGCAATCATAAAGGTCATATATCGAAGGGAAAAACTTGAAAATTTATTACTAATTATTAGTTTCTTGAATCACTTGTGAAGTTCCATTGATCGTATAATAAAAGTCATTTAATTTTTATTAGGCGCTACTAAGAGTCAAAATTGAATTCAGATATATTAAATTACCTCCTTTTAACCGTTTTCAATTTCATTTTTTTCCCTTGAAGAAGTAGAATCAAATAAATTATTTAAAATGAAAATGAACAAAAGAAAGGCTTGTCCCATCAAGCAAGAAAGAAAAGAAAAGTTAGGAACATGCGACGATTAAAATAAGTATCGAGTGAGTAACTTAATCAAATGATCATTCAATTATAATGAATTTTTGTTAAAGTTGTATGTGTGTTTTTTTAATATCAATAAAGTCATTCAATTAATTAGAAGAGTGTGTCTACTATCTACAAAGTCATTATAGCCGAAACAACTAAAGAAACAGTTATTATATAAATCTTCACTCTTGATTTAGATTGACTTACCTTCTTTGTAGTTGTGCTTACCTCTCTTATTTTATTTTTTTGTTATAATTACTTACTATTAATATAAAAAAGATTAATTTAAATAATTTATCATTGATGATATATTATTTTGTTTAGCTACTTTTATAATTATAAACATCATTTTTCAAGATTATTTTTTTTCATTTCCATTGCTATTCACGTGACGTATACATTAGTATTTCCTTCATAAAATTTATCAGCCAGATTAATTAGATACTCTCCAGAGTTCACAGGAATTGGAATGAATATTCTTACTGTAAATTTTATCTTCTGAAATAAAACAAGAAAAAATATAATAATAGCGGGGTAATCTGTTTTTTAAAATTTTGTAATTTGTAAATAAAAAATAAACATTGTACTGAGGTTTGAAATTTCATAGGTGTAAACAATGTCCGGACAATATAACAATAGCAACATACTTAAGGAAACTCACAAATAGGATTCGAGGAGGGTAAAATGTACCCAGAGTGCGGATGTAGAGACGCTTTCATTGACCTTTTTTCTCATAAACAGTAGTTGAGTAGCAGAAGATGGTACGTCCAGCCCAAATTCTAATAAGGCCCATTCTATACCAAGGCAAGCCTTACGTGATGGCTATCGGCCCTACGAGATACCTTAAATGGGCTCAACTAAATCCAATATACATGAATCCATAATTCCATTTCAAAATTATTTAGCATGATGATAATATGACATCAGTTTTTCTAAAAAAAGTGATAACTTGTTTGAAATTGAAGCGTTCTTACTATATTGAAGTCGTTAAGTTTAAATCATGAAAGCACCTATGATAATTCATTGAGCACAAGATTAATCGGAATACATGTAATTAGTTTGGCGCAAGCTAAGTAAATTACAAAAAGTTCCCAGATAGATGACTGAACTTGACACAACCCACGCATGTTACCCTAAGTAGCAATAACCCATCATTGATTCAACGCATTTTGATCTATTTAAATTCAACTCAAATCGTCCATTTATCACCCCTATTTTTATTACTCTCATGACAGTCACAAGTGACTTTATCAAGATTTTGCAATGAATGAATAGGTTAGGGGCGGGAGGAATTGTGAAAAATATTAAAATTTAGGAGAGTGAGAGATTCTCAGAATTAATGATAAGGTTGTTCATCAATAAAGAAAATGAAAATTGATAATATCAATTCAGAAGTACTTATTTGTTAGTTTCAAACGTAGAAGAAAAGTTCTATAAGTCCAACATTTGGAATCTTATGATAGATTTTAACTTTATTTGACAAATATATTGAGATAAAATAATAGAAAAGTGTCTTAAGATTTATTTATTTATTTACGTCTGAAGAGTTGTATGAGGTGAAAATCTCACCTACCATTCTGTAATAATGGTAGACACAAATCACAATATTCACATACTTGTTATTTTAACAATATTTTTTGTAACATGTTGAGTGATAGTAGTCATGTATAATAATCAGAAGTTTTCACCTAGTATAATCACTTAGAAGTGTGAAAGTAAAGATGAATTATGACAAAATATCTATTGGATCATAATTCTTTACTCAAAATAACATTAATTATCATTAATTTTTTTCTAAAATGTTTGATGATTCTCTAATTGATGTTGGCAATAACAACTATTTTTCTGCTACTACTATTTAGCTAGTTTTTTTCTTATAATGGTCATGCTTATCCTGATGGCAAAACATACTGGAAGATTTTTTCAATGGAAAAAACACTAGTGCTGATTTTCTAGGTGAACGCTAGCTCGATCATCCTAATTTTACGTATGATCACTGAATTTTATTTACGAGCTAGATAGCTGAAAAATTCATAAAATGGTTTTATATATACAAATATATGATTTCCACAAAATATATTTGAACAATAAACACTAGAATTTTCATCCAAAGTTTTGCATCCTTCGAAAATCCTATTTTGGGGAGAAGACGAAAAGGGGAGGGAAGGGGAAGGGGACAAAATATGCGCTGGGACGAAAATTTTCAGTCATAACACGTCTAATTATGTGCGTAAAATACGTAACCATAAAAGTGATGTGTGTTAGACATAAAAAGAGTAAAATACGCAATCATAAAAGTGATGTGTGTTAGACATAAAAAGAATATTTGATTTGTAAGAGGTTTCTCGTGTTTCGTGTATATATGTCAAAGAAATTTGATCTCAAGTTCACAAGGTAAGATTTTTATCTATGTCCATTTTTTTTTTAAAAAAACCACCATAGAGTGGGTTGGTGGGAATTAATTGGGCTAAATCCCTCAAAATATATCGACTGATTACATAAAAATGGTGAATGAAAAAAAAATGTAAAAGAAGGAAGAAAAAGAACATAAATGGATGATAAAGAAAGTAGTCACACAATAAGAAAATTCAACCAAAAAACCTCAATCTCTTAAGCAATATTACTACAAAACCTGAAAGTAAAAGCCAATCACGGAATCATGATACAACTTTTATAATACATTTGGTAATTAATCAGGTAATGGATAGATTATGCACCGGGTTCATATAAATTTAGTACTTTCGACGTGGAGTATAAATTTATGTGTAAAATCAACAATTAATAGGTTTGAACTCATAACTATTAAAATACAGTAGGTATGATGCTAAAAATTGAACCCACAAAATTTAAATCTTGAATCCATCTCCATTTAAATATAATTAGCAAATAAACATAATTTTCAAGAATATAAGTAGCTTTTAATGAATATGAACATGGTGGCCTCTTGATTATGACAAAATAAAGTGATAAAATATCTCACAATTATGAAAATTCTAGTCAAGAAAAGTATAGTTATAAGGAGCGGAGGAAACACTATTCCTCGGATTTCACTTTATGTTACGTTATTTTACTGGACAAGAAAATTTAAGTTTATTATTTTTAATAGAATTTTGTAGTTTTAAGTTTTTCATTATATATATATGACTATAATAACATTAAGGATAAAATAAAAAGTCTGGTTACTTATGTATCTTTTTTTTTTAACAAACTAATAAGTAAATGATATTACATATATGGAAATGGATAGAGTAATTAATTAAGTTGTGGAAGATGAAAGCAAAACTAATGAAATGCTACATATGTAATCAAAGAATTAATCATTTGTTATAAGAATAATATTAGGTCTCTTTGACCATTGATTTTAGAAAGTAACCTCCCGGTAATTAACCATTGCAATAGATCGATCAACTAAAAAATTATCCAGATCAATTAATGTCATAATAATTAACATGAACGGCAGCTAGTTTATACTACTAATCTAATCACATAAAATAAAATTCATTTTATAATATCAAGTTGTTAGTAGTATTTAAATTTTAATGATTGACGAATTATTGTTATAAGAAAATCATTGCAATAGTCCTTTTTCTGAAGATCAAATCTCTTGAGTAGTCTTAGAAGATGAAAATCATTCAAACAGTTTGAACCTTCTTATGTTCTTTGCTGTCTTTTAACATAATATTTCTTAGTGATATATCAAAAAAGAGAATGAGAGAAAATATTATTAGTGGGGCTATTATATCAAAAAAAATTCAAGTGAAAAAACAAATTAAGTGTAGTCGTAGGAAATACATTCCAATTCTGTACAAAAACAAATTCAAAGGGCTAGAACAGAACATCTTAGCAATCTAATGATACTGCACTAAAATTTATTTTGGATCTCCACCAATATAAAAACATCTTGTGTCAATTCTACTACTAACATTTTCAGTTTCAATATTTACTTAAATCTATAGTTATATTTTATATATTTGACTAGTAAGATCTATTAGTCAATAAAAAAAAAACAATTCACCCCTCTTTTTTACACTTTCACAAGTATCAACACAAAAGTCAAATGAGGACCTTCTATGGTATAATTAATTAAGGACAAGATCAATAGAAAAAGTAATTTAGCCAACTTAGTGACTTTTTTGCAGACCAGTCAAAGATCAAGATACCTTTACATGGTCTTCAACTCTTTTTTTCTGTATTTTTGTATTGAATCAAATATTTCTATAACCATAATATGATTTCTTAGGATTTTTTTAAATTTTTTTTTAGCTATTATAGCAAAATATTGTTATATACAGAAAACATATAAATTATAATATAACATAACATGAAAAATCATTTAAAATAACTTGATTATTATAATAAAATATTGTTATAAAGATCGAATGATCATTATAAAGAGATAACTATACATGATTGTTTAAAAAGAGGGTTTTAGTAGTTTTTTAGATTTTTAAATCCCTAAAGACTTTAGATCCCAATCGTTCTAAGGACAAATCAAGATCAAATACATCTGCCCTAATTTAATTATCTGACATTATAAAAAAAAATCAGATCTGCCTTAATTTAATTATCTGACATTATAGAAACAAATCAAACATACTGATTGATTGTCGATCTCCATATGTTCGAAACCCTGACAAATTTTCAGCATGAAATTAACTCTTTAAAGGAGATTTTAATTAGATCAATTGCTTTACGTTATTAATAAATAGGGAAGACCTTAATTAGTACTTACATTTGCTTGATCTCGGAATACACTGTGTATGTTATTATTGTACTTTCTTGATCTCGTAGAATCTGCCATCAAAATTACTGATCAATCTTTCACTGTAGCAGCCTAAATATATCTTTTTTGAAACCTGCTAGAAATATCATAATCTAAAAGCCCTAAATATAAAGGGCTTCACTCACTTCAAGGAAAGACATAATTATACGATTTAAAGATGTTCAATTAAATCTCGTTCGCTGAAAAATCATACAATGCATATATCTAGAGTTCCAAAAAAATTCTTCCTATATATATAAAAGCAATCAAATCCCTTTTTTAGTGAATCGTAATAATAGTTTGAGAATTACCTCAATAGGGTTAAATGCTCAAACATTTTCCTTGAATTTCTAGCTTCGTCAGTATTCTAAGGTTATCCAAAATGACATTCGCCTGCAATTGAACCTGCACCTCTTTTCTCCAACTTCCCTTTCTTAAGTGAAATCAAGATTTGTTCCGTACAAAATCAACTTGAAATATTATTACAATAGTTTTCAAAGAAATTCAATAAAAAAATATTTTAAACAATATAAATGGACGAAAGAATGTCAATTGACTCCTGTTGAACATGGATAGTTTCGGGCAACAAGTGGAACCACAATACTACATATTAAATGGGATATTCAAGCTTCTTTTTTTTACTTTCATTTTTCTTTTTCTTCATAAAAACAAGTTTGAAGATGTAAAAGAACATTTGAAAAAACAAGAGAAAAAGAGTACAGACATATAAAAGGTGCAGGTGCAAATGCAGATAAAGGCAACATTTTGGTTTCTTCACCATTCTTTAGAGTATTGTTTTTTGCAAGTATATTCTGTGATCTCTGAGCCAGGTGCTATATATAGGAGCAGAAAAATTAATAGTCATATCTTATACAGCTGTCTTCCTATTTTTAGACCACTCAATAAATAAAAAGTTTAACTTATTTACATTAAATAATAATGCTGGTTTTTTTTTTTTTGAATTATTAAATCTATTAAAAGATAGGTTATAGGCAATGTATTATTGAGCATCCGCAGCTTTGATTAGAAAGTTTTTGAACTGACGTTTAGTGAAAATAATTTTTTTAATGTATTTAGGATTTTTATGATATAGGTTAGCGGTGTACCATTAAGAAAAGGAGAAAGAAATATGTATTTAGTGAGAATTGTGTTTGCAATATTTTAAAGTGATGGAAATAGATTCCAATCACAAATAAATTATGAAGAAGTATAGTTTAATTAATAAAATGATGTGGGTATAATTCTATTCCTCTCATGATTTTATTTTTTTTTTTCTCTCTGATTCGTTAGTGCGTATTAATTTCTCAACTCTTTTTATGAATATCTCAAGAATTTATGAGATAATTGAGATACAGTTTAATAATATAAACATAAATTAGGATTTAAAGTTGAATAGCCTCCAAAAATAAAAAATAAAATAAGTTATTTGTTATAAGAGATTACATACATAAGTGCCGGCAAAATGAGCCCATATTTTAATGGGTTGGGTGAGTGATTTTTTATATGGGTAAAATATGGGTTGATACCTATATTTACCCATAAAAATATGGGTAAAATATGGATAAACTATGGGTAAAATATGGGTTAAGCTTCCAACTTTTATTCACTCAAAATTCATGATATCACTAAAAAAATTGTAACTTTTCTTCCTTTTAATATGTCTGGTATAAAACTAATTATTCTTCTGTATAATTGAAAAAATGAAAGTCTTTGGCCCTCCAAAAAATATATACATTTAATATACATTTCTTTTGTTAATTATATTTATATATTTTTATTAATTTAATTTTATATTGGATAACAAATAATAGTGTAAAATAAGCAAATCATGTATTAGTATGACATTGCTTAAAGTGCATTAAGCATGTTTTAGTCCTAAAATTTAAATATTCATTTATTTTAAAATTAAAAATATTTTCCCTTTGTAATTACATAAATTAATTTAGTGATAATTAACTTTTTTTTATAAATATCTCTAAAATTTATAGTAATATTGAATCTGATAAAAATTAATTAATATTGATAATTTTTTGACACTTTTTATTAACGTGCATATTTATTTTCGAAGTATCAAATAAAGGTATAAAGGTGTGTATTTTCATTTTACTAATGATCATTACATAGAGTAGTACCACAACAACTTGTAAACCTTATCCATGGCATGTGGGTCCAAGAAGCATGCAGCAGCCACGTGATATATATCATCTCTCCTCGTGGGTATTTGATGATTCAGCTAACCATCTATCGACACGTGGATCGAAAACAGTGAGCTGCCTCGTGGGCTTATGAATTCCGGGTCCCTTTTGTTTGGAAGTCCAATAAGACTTTTTACACGTTTTGACAGAAAGATACATTACTCCACTAATAAACACAGTAGTCGATACCAATAGGTTGTGGTGTGGTGGTGGAATTGCTTCACCTTTAATCTGTAATCAGAAGTTTTGAATTTTAAACTTTGAGTATGGAGAAAATCTAGTTGAGAGAGTCATTCTGAGTGGCCTGCAATGAGCGATCCGAATTTAGTTAGGAATCTAACGTGGACTTTAACACTGAATGAAAAATCAATAAAAAACAGAGTAGTCGATAAATTGGATCAAGCCCCCACCAACGTATTTTGAGATTTCAAACGTCCGGAACTATTTAATTAAACAAATATTTTTATTATATTTTTTATAATTTAAAATAATTGTATTTTATATCACTAGTTAAAAAATATAATGTCTCTAGAATAAGCTACATTTAATTTTGATCTCATATATCTCGAAGAACATATATATGAACGTACCAAAATCAGGTACGATTTAATATTACTAATTAGTGTATATCTAAGTAATTAGCTTATAATGTAATGAGGATTTTGTAAATTACCCTTTTTTTAGTCTATATATATTTGGCCCAAGTCCATATATATCAGATTCAAAAATTTAGTTCTTTTGTTTTAATTTGTCTATTCTATTGTTAAAATTTATTTTGTTTATATATTTTATTTTAATAATATATATATATATTATTTTATTTTATTTTTAATTTTAACTTTTCACATGACATGTTTATTATGATCACAAAATCATATGACATTTTTGGTACATGCGATATTCTTTAATTTATGACCATAAAATTCAATTCTTTTCAATTTTTTTAAACTCTTTGTCAAATCAAAATATGACAAACAAATTAAAATGAAAAGAATAAAAAATTATTTTGAGAGAAGTTTAAAAATATAATGTCTGAGAACACTACTTTTAGACTATATATGAAAGAATGTTTACTGTAGGAATGAAATTCAGTGTTTCTTTTTTCAAATTTAAATTTAAATTTAAATTATATATAACATAATTTAGTTGTTTTAATCTGAAATTCTACACACATTACTGAGTTTAACCATTGTTGTTTAAACTTAATCATATATAATTTCAAATACTTCTATCTAAAGTTATAGATTGTAAAAACCTTTTAATAAAGAAATTAAATAGTAATATCTGGTAAAATATCACTATATAACTTCTACTCATATAATAAGAGAAGTTTCATAAAAAAAAGGTTGGATGGTACGTAAAACAGGCCCTCGATCTTCATGGGATGCGTGTACAGTCCTAAGCCTCAATAGAATCTGTGGATATCATACTTGCTTTGTCGTTTATTTCTTTTTTTAGGCTTAATGCCACCATTATAATTGACACCTAAATCTTATCATAAAGAAAACTTTATGTTATATATAATGATCACACAATGCAATATATATACCTGATTATGATAACAAATATTTTTTCCATTCACTTATATTTATTAAGTTTGAAGTATTTTAAAATGATGATGAATAGTTTATGTTTAATTTTTAGTTTTGAGAAATAATTTGAAGAATATATAATTAATGCTAAAAGTAAGTATGAAGAAAAAAATTCACTTTATACATTAAAAATATAAATATAAGTGAAAACATATACTCTAATGTAATGGACAAATAAAACTATGTGAATAAAATATAATATAGATACATCTTTTGTGCAAAGAACATAAATTCGCAAAAAAATAAAAATTAGATACATTTCGTTATTTATGTAGGTCGTTCTCATAAACTATTTTGAATTGTGGTTGGCTTATGAGATTTACGATGTGAACATTAATATTTCATAAGATATTTTTAGTTTTAAGTAGTTGTTTAGATCATATATTAATTATAGATGATTATATACATGTTAATGTATAAATTTTACGACTACTTGTATTATATATTCATAAGATATTTTTAGTTTTAAGTAGTTGAATGAATGACTATTAGGTGCATTTGCTGGAACAGAAAATAGTATATTATATGTAAAATATATGTAAAATTGTGTATAATAAGTTTTTACTATGTGTATATCATATAAGAAACTTAATGATAAATCTAGTCTGTTATTTATATAAGAATCTCCCTTTTCATATTTAACTTATTCTCAAAGCATTTAGAATAGTCACTAGAATGATAAGTATTTTTTTTATTCTTAATTAGTTGTTTTACATTCGATTTCTGAATATGAAATCGATTTAAATAAGAAGCACTTTAACTTTTAAATGAACTTTCAGATGCTAATTCAAATGAGTCGGATTGCAAAACAGATTAGATGCGAAACAAAAATGAAAAGAAAAGAAAAGAAAAAAATAGCCATAATACTATAATATCATAAATTATCACGACAGGTCTATGGATAGATACTGTAGGCCCAAGGTCTTTGATACCAACACCAAAATCCAAAAGATCAAGGACCCTTTATTCAATAGTACTTTTTCGGGGTCGTTTAGACCTGATATTTCTTAATTTTGTTATTTAGAATTGATATACTCTTTAATTTTGTTATTTAGAATTGATATATCCCTCGTTAGGAAAATGTTTCATATATACCTTTACTGTTTATAAATGACTCACATATGTCATTTTTTCTAACGGAAGTGAAAAAATAATTTTAATTTAATTTATTAATTATTTTTTTAAAAAAATATAATCCATATGGGGTATACTTGATCCTCCTCATACGTAATTTTTTTGACTTTTTTATTTCAACGACTAATTTAAATTTATTATTTGATGGTTAGATTTATTGATGTTTCACTAATTTTCTTGTAAAATTTATTATAGATACCTCATTTTTTTACAAATACAAAAACTAAATTACAATATAGCCAAAAAATAGTTTTAAATTATAACATGGCCACATAAAATTTAGTTTTAATTTTTTCTAAGAAAAAAAAAAGAATAATAAGAAACTCAAATAATGTTAATTAAAGAAGTCAAAAAATAATTTATGTATAAAAAAGATTAAAATATACCTTGAACTTTGCTAAAAGGATCTTATATATCCCTACATGATTTTTTTTAAAATTAAAAGTCAAAAATATAAATTTAAAACTATTTTTTTCACTTTCATTAGATGAAGGATATATGTGAACTTCTTTTATAACGGTAGGGGTATATGTGAGTCATTTGTATAGGGTATTTATGAGCCACTTTTATAACAAGGGGTATATCAGCTCTAAATGACAAAGTTAAGGGGTATATAAAACATTTTCCCCTAAAATCAATAAGGATATCATATTGAAATATTTTATTTCATCTTCTACACGAGATAGTAATTTTATTATTTCAGTATGAATAATAGGATAAAATAATTCTGGAATTGGTTAATATCTCAAACCAAACATGTGATAAAGTTAATCCCAAATTTTATTTTAAAATTATTATTTTTATCTCACGTACCAAACCACCATTAAGATCGAAGTTATCCCGTTCCTCTCTGCAGTCATAGTCATCACAAAAATTTGATACTCCGCCACAACTTTATGTTGGATTTGTCCATCACAAGTGTATAGTTTTCTTGTCGAAATAACAAAATTGACTAAGAAATGATGTAAAATGTAAACTAAGTTAAGTTGATACATGGGCCGTCGCCGGAGGTATCTTTATGGCAAGAGGTATTATTCGCTTTTATCATTTATAAATGACAGTGTAGTAGGCTGTGAATCGAGAGAATTAGCATATACATTAAATTTTAGAGGACTGACAAAAAGCGAAATAGATTTGTCGACAATATCAATAATTTTTTTTTTTAATGCTTATGATTCAGGAGGGAAGTCAAACCGATGAAGAAAAAACAGAAGTATATATTTAGGTGAATAAATATATATATACGTGTCTACTGAATTATTTATACCTACCTAGTTCACAGCTAGTGGAGATCACAGAAGTACATGAAACTAATTAGTATCTGTGACATCATTTGTGAAAAATTAGCGCGCGTTTAGATATAAATTGAGTGATATTTGAAAAAATAAAAAATAAAAATTGAAGTTAAAGTTATAACATGGTATTTGAAGGTTAAAATTGTACATTTTTAGACATACAATTCACTTGATAAAAAGTTAATGTTTATGAGTGGGAAAAACATGTCAAAAGCAGTTTTTTTCTAAAAACCTATCTTCAAAAAATCATTCTAATTAATAAATTGTATATGCTTTAACATTTGAAATCAACGTGCAGCCAAAACGATATTTGTAAGAAATGATGTGTTGATTTTTCATAAACATTTACTTTTGAAAATGTGCAAATGGTGATAAAAATAAAATAATGGCCAGAATTATCCTATTTGTGCATAATTGCTAAAGGATATATGAATAGTTCAGCCCAATAACATCAACAATTCCCCTATTGGACTGGCTTTTCTTCCAGTAGTTTATTTTAGGCCCACTTTAGCCCAACTCTCCTTTCACGCCGGATTATCTTGGTTGGGAATTTTTACCGGAGAAGTGTAACATAGAGTCGATTTGAGGAACAATCGAAGTTCTTAGGTTTTTGTAAATATTTTGTTTTTGATGACAAGGGAAATTCGTAGCCATTATCCTTTGGGCGTGCACAAGGTACACACAAAAGGTTAGACTTTTGAAATATAATTGCTTCAGAATCAATTTTACACTTACAAGACTAAGGGTCCAGTTCTAAAATTTGACATATTATTTATACTACTAAAACTTTAGATATTTTTGTCGTCATGACAATCTCAAACTTAAAATGCTTGAAATTTGAATTAGCAAGTCTAAACTTGGAACCCGGATATCAATCTTCTTCTCAGAGTTTTTAGGAATACACATTTTTTAAATATGTCCAAGTGTCATTCAGTTTCAGAAAAAAAAAAGTCATTTCCCATCAAATATTAGAAAATATATTTTTAAAACTAATTATTTAATTTTTATTTTATTTTTCATATCAAACACACAAAAAATATCATTTCAGAGACCTTTCTCTATTTCGTTTAATTACACTGATCTCCCTTATGATTTAAAATATTACACTTGTTTTATAGGGAAAAGGAAAATGATCGACAAGTTTTCGAAAAAATCGATTTAACTTATAATTTAAAGAAAAATCGATCTTTCAAAAGAGAGTCGCCACTTAATTTTTGTAAGAAATTAAGAAAACTTAAGATTTTTTTCAAAAAGATTTAAACAGAATAAAACCATTTGAAATTTAAAAGGGTTCGGGGTTCAATTTACATTCCGAGAAGGTGTTAGGCACTCGGAATGTCCGCTAACTTGCGGTTGACCAACGACTTGACTAAAATATTTGACTAACTTA